>JADLZN010002090.1:0-115990 GCA_018155175.1 Sinocyclocheilus anophthalmus | reverse complement strand
ACACACATTGTGACCACACCATGAGAATCATGTGAGCTCATGGTGACATCATTGTGAGATCAAATTGTTGACTGGGAAGGTTCTCGGTCATACACTTTCCACCGCCATGCCGGAAAAAAACTCCTCTATCGGGTTTAGAAAGGGAGAGCATGCAGGCAGAAAGATGTTAGAAAACCTCGGGTTATTGGTAAACCAGTCAAGAACCAGAGCAGCGCGATGGAAGCAAACATTTTCCCAAACAACAATGTAACGAGGCTGCTCTGGTTCCCTGAGGTCCAGCTGGAACATGTTCTCTCTTAGACCGTCAAGGAAAGCAAGGAGGAGCATAGTGTTATAGGGTCCTAGAATGGCATGACGGTGGAGTACCCCTCGTTGGCTGATGGCTGCACACATAGTGGCATCCACTCTGCGCTGACCAGGGACATTTACAATAGCCTGAATGCCAATTATGTTCCTCCCCCTTCTCCTTCTTTTGGTCAGGTTGAAACCAGCCTCATCCACCAAGATAATTTCATGGGGAACAGGCCGGCCTTCAATCTCAAAGATTCTCTGCAAAACACATGAAACACAGTAGAGTAAATCACTGCCCTGAAGCACAGTGAAGCACAAATGGCAGCATAAACTGCTATACTGTGATGGTACACAATACTTCATACGATATCAAAACTCATACCTGAACATATTCCACTCGTTGGTCTTTCACTCTGTCAGAGTTTCGTTCGAAAGGGACGCAGTATGCCTGTTTCATCCGGAACCAAGGGTGTGTCGTTTGCTTTCATATAATCCTCTCACTTTTTGTGATTACTGATGGCATTTATCCCTCGAAAATGATGATTATCCTCAATCACTCTCCTTTGAATCTCTCGCAGGCGGATTACATTATTGGCAATGACCATGTTTACAAGCTCCCTCTCTTGCTCCTCCGACAAAAGTCTTAGCCTGCCTCCACCAGGTGGTCGTCTCTGTGTCCTACAAAAATAGAAGCACTCATTACTGTAACTGTCACACATCCTTTTTACGGGAAAAATTGGAAACATACTGAAACTCTGTATGTGAGGCAATTTGATGCATTTCTTTATTACAGTAGCATAGTGCAACAGTGTATGCACTCTAAAGTTACTGTACAGAGCAGTCTTACTGTAAGTACACCTACCTGTTGTCCTCCCTGAAGGTTCAGATGATGGAGGCGACGGTGAAGCGAAAGTGGCTCAAATTTCATCTGAGATTGCTTGTCTCCTTGCCCTTCTTCTCCCTCCTCCTCCTCCTCCTCCACCACATCCTCTTCCTCCTCCATCACGTCCTCTTCCTCTCCCTCCTCCTCCTCCTCCTCCTCCTCCTTCACCACATCCTCCTCCTCTCCCTCCTCCTCCACCTCCTCCTCCTCCTCCTCCTCCTTCACCACGTCCTCTTCCTCCTCCTTCACCACGTCCTCTTCCTCCTCCTCCTCCTCCACGTCCTCCTCCTCCACGTCCTCTTCCTCCTCCTCACCACGTCCTCTTCCTCCTCCTCCTTAACTAGTATTCCCTCTCCTCTCCCCCTCCTTCACCACGTCCTCTCCTCCTCCCTCCTCTTCCTCCTCTCCTCCCTCTCTCCCCTCCTCCTCTTCCTCTTCCTACTTTGACCTTTCCTCATTTCTCTGTGGCGTCCATTGGTCCAAAGCTCAGGAACTGATTCGGCGCCCGTTTTAAATCTCATTTATTGAAGGATCTGATTGATGTTTTTTAAATCTTGACTCTTATTAATTTCCCCCTGGGTAACTTTGTGCTACGTGAGCTCAAGCTCTGCTGACTTGAGTGAACATATGAAATGCTATTGTGCTTTGCTAAAATGACAATAGTTCCGTTATCGCCACATCGGAGGAAATGACGGTGGCAATGGGTGTGTAGGTTTTGCCTTGACATTTGTCAACAAATCTGATTCATGTGTCAAAAAGGGGAATTGTGTTTATAGTTTAGGGAAATGGGTGTTCTTTTTGATAAATGGCGTTATGGTTTTGAAATTTTAGTTCAAAAGCCTGGTGATAGTGTTTAAGCAATCGAGAAAAACTGTAATATGAGATCTATTCGGAACTGCCCGAGTTAATGTATCAATTTAGAGGTTAGACTTTACGAACAACTTTGAAATCTACACGCTAATACACACTATAGGCAATGCTGATGTTGTTAACATCAATAATTTGAGAATAAAGTATAACAATAATAATCATTTTTACTTTGGACTCTGACGCTTCACGGACAGTCTTCCATCTCTTCCAGTCTGTTCCTTCCCTTTGTCATTTCTCTTCCTCTCATTTTTGTATTCACTCATTCTTTGATTTGGACCTTCCCAGCCCAGAGTCTGACGGACTGCCACCAGTATTTTGAGTTTGATTTATTAATTAAGTATATATTGAGCTTTTTTCTGCTTTTTCCGGAGATTGTGACATCACACACTGGCCAGCAATGGACCCAGCAGAAGGATCATCGCTTTGCATGGCCTTTGAAGCGCCAGGAATCTATGCTGAACCATCACTAGGAAGAACTCTGCACTGCCTGGCTCACTGTGGATGCTCTGGTTGTGTGGGTCACTGAGTGTTCAGGCCAACTTCACCAGATGCAGCTCGCCATCGACTTCCTTCTTGACACTTCTCCTTGTTTGCATCAGATAGATATTTATACAATGGGTGGCACTGGAGAAATATCTAACCGAGTCTCTGACAGCCAGCGCCATCCATCCCTCCTCTTTGTCGGTGGGGTTCTTATTCACAAAGAAAAAGGGTGGTTCTAGCCTTCAGGCCATGTGGTGGGGGCCATCACCTGGGGCATTGAGGCCTGGGGTCAGGCAAGCCCTAGCCAAAATTATAAGCCTATATTAATTTCCTGCTTCAGTCACTATTCACTGTAATTGCATGTAAAACCATGGTTCTTCAAATTGTCCCTGTTTGAGTTCCACAAAATAAATTAAGTTATAGATGTTTGGATTTAATTTAATTTTATTATTTTGTTTGTGAGTTATATTATTATACATCAAGCACAAAGTCTGAGCTTTCCTTTACCTTATTTGTTGTTCTCTGTACATGTGCATTGATGAATGTTTATGTGAATAAAAGCCTAAATTAAAATATGTTCATAAGTGTTGTTCAAAGATGAACAAAGGTCATGGGAATTTGGGATGACATGAGGATGAGGAGTAAACGATTGATTGATTGTTGATTCTTTCTTGTCACAGGCAATCAAGAAAAAAAAAACAGTTTTAACTACAAAAAGATATAAGTTTTATATATAATTTTAAGGGTTCACAATGGAAATTGTTTCCTAATCATGCTTAGACGAGTGTATTCATGTGTGTTTATTTAGATTTAAATGAATGCTTGGATATCAGATGTTCGCAAATGTTTGATCTTCTTATTTGTTTAGTGGGTGACATGCTCTCCTAATTTTAACATTCACTTTGATAATATAAATGATGCATTAGGACTTGCTTTTACTGACCTAATAAACTCTTTTGGAATCAAGCAAAACGTCACCGAGCCCACTCAACATTTTAATAATACGCTAGATTTAATTAAATCGCAAGGAATTGATCTTACTGATAATGGTATTGTACCTCAAAGTGATGATGTTACTTACCATTTCCTTATATCGTGCATGCTGCATATTACTGATAATAACTATATGGCTCCGCGTTATCATCAGGGCAGAACTATTGTTCCAGCCACCAAAGACAGATTCACAAATAACCTGCCTGATTTATCTCAACTGCTCTGTGTACCCATAAATACACATGAACTAGACGAAATGACTAGCAACATGGGCACTATCTTCTCTAATACATTAGAAGCTGTTGCCCCCATCAAATTGAAAAAGGGTAAAGAAAAACGTTGTACTGCGCCATGGTACAACAGTAATACACATTCTCTCAAGAAAGAAACTCATAGTCTTGAGTGCAAATGGAGAAAAACTAACTTGGAAGTTTTTAGAATTGCGTGGAAAAACAGTATGTCCAGCTATAGACAGGCTCTAAAAGCTGCCAGGGCCGAGCATATCCACAAACTCATAGAAAATAACCAAAACAATCCAAGGTTTTTATTTAGCACAGTGGCTAGATTAACAAATAACCAGACGCCACCCGATCTAAATATTCCCTCACAGTTTAATAGTAATGACTTTATGAATTTCTTCACTGATAAAATAGATAACATCAGAAATACAATAACAAATGTAGATTCTACAGCGTATAATACTTCAGCTTCATTCATCGCACCAAAAGATAAACTGCAGTGCTTTACAACTATAGGACAGGAAGAGCTAAATAAACTTATCACTGCATCTAAACCAACAACATGCCTGTTAGATCCTGTACCCACTAAATTACTGAAAGGGTTGTAACCTGTAGCAGAAGAACCGCTTCTCAATATAATTAACTCGTCATTGTCTTTAGGTCACGTCCCAAAACCATTCAAGCTGGCGGTTATTAAGCCTCTTATTAAGAAACCACAACTAGATCCTAGTGAACTGGCAAATTACAGACCCATCTCAAATCTTCCTTTTATGTCTAAAATTTTAGAAAAAGTTGTGTCTGCTCAACTTGTGCTCCTTCCTGCAAAAAAATTATCTCTATGAAGAATTTCAGTCAGGTTTCAGGCCCCACCATAGCACAGAAACTGCACTTGTTAAAATTAAAAAAATTACTTGCTTCTTGCGTCAGACCAAAGCTGCATCTCAATGTTAGTTTTACTTGATCTTAGTGCTGGGTTCGACACTATAGATCATGACGTACTCATAGATCGATTACAAAACTATACAGGGATTCAAGGGCAGGCTTTGGTGGTTTAGATCCTACCTGTCTGATCGCTACCACTTTGTTTATTTAAATGGGGAGTCATCTCAATTATCACCAGTAAAATATGGAGTGCCACAAGGATCTGTCCTAGGTCCTCTGCTATTTTCGATATACATGTTGCCCCTTGGTAATATTATTAGAAAATACGGGATTAGTTTCCACTGTTATGCTGATGATACTCAACTATATATCTCAACAAGACCAGATGAAACTTCTAAATTATCTAAGCTAACAGAGTGTGTTAAAAATTTAAAAGATTGGATGACAGGATGGCGGCGCGTTCACACGCTGCGGCTTCTCTCTCTCCCGACAGAAAGGTGTTTACGTGTTTTTTGTCTTGTGAGTCGCAGAGTTTTTGTATGTATTCGTCGCGTCTACTTGTTTCTAAGCGCGCATATAGTCGTGAGTTTCTACTCGATGTCGGCAGAACCACATTTTTAGAGTTAAACTCTGCGCATGCCGAAGAGCTGCGGGATCTCGGTCTGCTCCGGACGCCCACACCATCACCGACCCCCACTACTGCATCTCGCCCACAGCGGAGGCGCCACAAGCGGCATGAGAGGAAGCAGAAGAGGGGTAAACGCGGAGGTATCCGGGATAGGCTAGCGGCTAACCCACACAAGCCAGCTATCCCCACCATCGTACTGGCTAACGTACGCTCTTTGGACAATAAACTGGACTACATCCGACTACTACGCTCAACTCAGAGGACTGTAATGGCGCTTTTCCACTGCATGGTACGGCACGGTACGGCTCGGTACGGTTCACTTTTGGGGGGGTTTTCACTGGGTACAGTACCTGGTACCGGCCCCCCCCCACCCCCACCCCCCACACCCCCAGGTACGATTTTAGTACCACTTCGGTTAGGGTTCCAAGCGTACCGTACCGTTACCAAAAAGTGACGTGTAAACCCTGCTGATCACGGATTGGCCGGAGAGAATCGTCACTACCTGCGTCACTGAACTTGCGACACAAACAGAACCGCTAGATTTAAGTCAGCACATCCAGCAAAGAATCGAACGCAACTGTTTTGAATGAGCGCACCTTTTTTAACAACCAAAAAGTGGCTGTTCCCCCTGTTGAGGAAGTACAGACGTTCCTCTCGATGATAGCAGAGGAGCGGATGCAGCGAGAGCTTGATGGGGCGATGCGGAATAAAAACGTTTTTCAGGAGTCACGGCAATAGAGGCGGCGCCCACTATAACAGCATGTGAATAATCCCGCCCACTCTAAGCGATACTAAACTGCAGTGGAAACTGAAACTGAGCCGAACCGAGCTGTGCCGTACCGTACTGAGCCGTACCGAGCCCAGTCGTACCACGCAATGGAAAAGCGCCATAAGAGACTGTTGTGTTTTAGTGTTCACGGAAACATGGCTCAACAACAGCATTTACCCGGGGGGGGGGGGGGGGGGGGAAAACTGTACCCCTTTACCGCTATTCATCTCGATCAGCTGACATGCTATCGAGAGGACAGAGCTCGCGTCGAGGGAGGTAAGACCCGCTGCGGCGGGCTTTGTGTTTACATCAATGATGCATGGTGCCGCGATGCTGCAAAAAATGATAACCCCTGTGGAGTTTAGCCGTTCTATCTACCCAGGGAATATACAGCCGTACTGCTCGTTGCTGTATACATCCCTTCCAGCTCCAACAACGGCAACAGGAGCGAGGCACTGAATGAACTTTACCAGCACATCAGTGAGCAGCAGACACCCCACCCTGATGCTTTTCTCATCTTGACTGGGGATTTCAATCATGCAGACCTAAAAAGTGTGTTCCCAAAAATACACCAACACATAGACTTTCCAACACGGGGAAAAAAACACTCTGGACTTTGTTTACACCACACAGAGAGGAGCTTACAAGGCCCTCCCCCACATCGGTGCCTCAGACCACATCACTGTCACGCTAATGCCTGCATACAGACCGCTCGATAAAGTCACCAAACCAGTTCATAAACAGATACAAGTGTGACCGGAAGGGTCGTCAGAGGCTCTTCAAGAATGTTTTAACCCAACTGACTGGAATATGTTTGAGCAGGCTGCCACATACAATAACTCCACAGACCTCCAAAAGTACTCAGAGACTGTCACTGCCTACAACACCAAGTGCATTGATGATGTAACAGACACAAAGACCATCACTGCCGGGCCAACCAGAAGCCGTGGCTAAAAGGGGAGGTCTACGGACTCCTGAAGAAGCGGAACGGTGCCTTCAGAGCTGGAGATGAGGTGGTCTTGAAGACAGCTAGGGCCAACCTTTACCGCGGCATCAGAGAGGCTAAGAGACAATAATCCAGGAGGATAGCCCATAGTTTCAGCGACATCAGAGACACTCGGAGCCTGTGGCAGGGAATACAGACCATTACGAACTACAAGCCCCCACCACGCACCTGTAACAGCACCATCTCTCTGCTGAACGAGCTGAACATCTTCTTCACTTGCTTTGAGGCACAAAACAGCACCACAGCACAGAAGACTCCACCTCCTCCCGGAGACCAGGTGATGACGCTGACCCGGACAGTGTGAGGAGATCCCTCAGCAGGACCAACGCACGCAAAGCTCCGGGTCCTGACAAAATTCCTGGGTGTGTACTGAGAGACTGCAGTGGAACTCACCGATGTCTTCACAGACATTTTCAACATCTCGCTAAGTCAGGCTGGTGTCCCCACATGCTTCAAAGCTACCACATCATTCCAGTCCCGAAGAAGTCATCTCCATCCTGCTTCAATGACTACCATCCAGTTGCACTTACCACCATCCTCATGAAGTGCTTTGAACGGATAGTCATGCACCACATCAAAGTCTGCCTCCCCACCCTCCGCTGAACCCGTCCAGTTTGCATAGCGGTCCAACCGCTCGACCGATGATGCCATCGCCACTACCCTCCACTCAGCACTCACACACATGGATAAAAAAGACTCATACAGCAGAATGCTGTTCATAGACTTCAGTTAAGCATTCAACACAAACATCCCTCAACAGCTCATTCACAAACAAACTGGTCCAGCTGGGGCTCAACAATTCTCTGTGCAACTGGCTATTGGTCTTCCTGACTAGGAGACCTCAGGCAGTACGGGTCGGCAACAACACATCCAGCACCATCAAATTGAACACTTGGGCCCCCCAAGGATGTGTGCTGAGCACCCCTCCTCTTCACTCTGCTGACACACAACTGCACACCATCACACAACTCCAACCTCCTTAAGTTTGCGGATGACACGACTGTAGTGGGTCTCGTTAGCAACAGAGATGAGACAAACTACAGGAACGAGGTGAGCCGCCTGGCCGGGTGGTGCAGAGACAACAATCTCTCTCTGAATGTGGAGAAGACTAAGGAGATTGTTGTTGACTTCAGGAGAGTGCGCACTCAGCATGCTCCTCTGACTGTCAATGGTGTGACTGTGGAGAGGGTGAGCAGCACCAAGTGCCTGGGTGTGCACATCACAGAGGATCTCTCCTGGACTAACAACACCGCGCAGCACTGGCCAAGAAAGCACAGCAGCGTCTCTACTTCCTCCGCAAACTGAGAAGAGCCAGAGCCCCAGCCCCCATCATGTGCACCTTCTACAGAGGCACCATCGAGAGCATTCTGACGAGCTGTATCATTGTG
This sequence comes from Sinocyclocheilus anophthalmus, assembly GCA_018155175.1. Lineage (NCBI taxonomy): Eukaryota > Metazoa > Chordata > Actinopteri > Cypriniformes > Cyprinidae > Sinocyclocheilus > Sinocyclocheilus anophthalmus. The sequence continues at coordinate 107,558 of JADLZN010002090.1, read as the reverse complement.
TGGTATGGCGCCTGCAACGCGTCCTGCCGCAAGACACTTCAGGGCATAGTGAGAGCAGCTGAGAAGATCCTTGGTGCCTCTCTCCCCTCCCTCCAGGACGTTTACAACACCCGTCTCACCCGCAAAGCCCTATGCATTGCAGGTGATCCCACCCACCCGACACACAGCCTCTTCAGTCTGCTGCCATCAGGGAGGGGACTGCGGAGGCTCCAGGCCAGGACCAGCAGACTGAAGGACAGCTTCATCCACCAGGCTGTCAGGAAGCTGAACTCCCTCCCAACCTTGCCCCCCCCTCCCCTCTTTTGCCCCACGCACCACTGAACTCTGACCCTCTGATGGACTCTCCCACTCCCCCCTCCCAAATACAAACACACTGTCACTTTAATCAGTCTGAATACGCTCTTTTGCACTACAAATCATGTATCGCAACTGTTGTGTACTCATGGGTTGCACCGATCTGCCATGTGCCTTGTGCTGCTTTATATATATATTTTTTTTTACATTTTTACCTTATTTGTATATTTGTATAGTTTTATTTTATATTTAATCTGTATATTTGTATTTATGTTCTACTGTTAGTGTTATCTGTATGCACCAAAGGTCTGAGAGTAACGCAATTTAAATTCTCTGTGTGTATGTGCTGTACATGTGGAAGAATTGACAATAAAGCAGACTTGACTTGACTTGATGACCAATAATTTTCTCCTATTAAATTTGGATAATATTACAGAGATATTACTTATTGGACCAAAGACAGTACACAGAATCTCTTGGATTACAATTTGCACCTAGACGGATGCACTGTTACTACCTCAACGGTCCAAAACTTGGGTGTTATATTAGACAGCAACCTGTATTTTGAAAATCATATTTCCCATGTTACAAAAACAGCATTCTTCCATCTTAGAAACATTGCCAAGTTACGAAACATGTTGCCTGTTTCTGATGCAGAAAAGCTAGTTCATGCATTCATGACCTCTAGACTGGACTATTGTAATGCACTGCTAGCTGGTTGTCCTGCATCTTCAATAAAAAAGCTACAGATAGTCCAAAATGCAGCACCTAGAGTCCTTACCAGGTCAAGAAAATAGGATCATATTACCCCAATTTTACAGTCTCTGCACTGGCTACCTAATAACTTTCGTATCAATTACAAAATATTATTACTTACCTATAAGGACCTTAATGGGTTAGCTCTGCATACCTAACTAGTCTTCTACCATGCTACAATCTATCATGCTCCCTAAGGTCGCAAAACTCTGGACTTTTGGTAGTACCTAGGATAGCAAAGTCCACTAAAGGAGGTAGAGCTTTTTCGCATTTGGCTCCCAAACTCTGGAATAGCCTTCCTGATAACGTTCGGGGTTCAGACACACTCTCTCTGTTTAAATCTAGATAAAGACACATCTCTTTGGCCAGGCATTAAATTAATGCATCTCATAATCTTGGACTGCAGTTATATCTGATCAAATGCACATTATTATTCTTTAGCTTGGGTTAAACAAATACATTTTGCTTGGTTGGAACAGCAGCTACGCTAATTATGTCTCTATTTGTTTCTCTGTTTTTGTAACTAGGATTTACACAAGCTTCAGTCTGGATCCAGAACACCTAAGAAGAGATGATGCCAACCCCTCAGAGGACCTCAGATGATCCCAACCCTGAAACAACATACAGAACTACAAAATTTTGCTATAAGTTTGATTGCATCATAAATAATTGCTGTTAATAGTGTTCATCGTCTGTTTATTACATCTTTGATTTTTCCGTACATTTCTGCCATATGTACATTAACTGACAGTCACCACTGATAAGCTACCACTAAATATTGTAGAAACTTAATTTGCTGTAAAGTTGCTATGCAATGATTTGTATCATGAAAAGCGCTGTACAAATATACTTGAATTGAATTGAATAATAGGTTGTGATGACACTGTCTATGATCACATTGACCTGTCTAACACCTTTGTGACCTAGTTATGTTTACTTAAACTATTTATACAATACAAACCAGTGGGCTTCATTCTCATATTCTAGCATTTACAGAATAGTTTCACACCTGGAGTCTCAAACACAGTTGTAAATATTGTGAGGGGGATCCTTGGATTTCTACAAGTCACAGTCAAAACTACACAAAGTTTTTACGAACTGGTGGAGGTATGAAATCTACATGTTAATTGAACAAAACAGTCCTTAATAAGAGTATGACTCTATGGGAAAAACAAAACAATATGAATATAGAATTTTTGTATTTCTTTAGTTGGGAATTCATGGTGTATGTCAAAGCAGTTACACTGTTGAAGAAGACTCTAATGCCAAAGAGCTGATAATGACCCAAATGGTTGATATTACCAACTGTCAACAGCCAGCTGCTTTATACCGAGGCATGGCTCTTGCCCCTGAAGACAAACTCAGCAAACAGGTGTGTTTCATTATATTTCAGTTTTAAAATTGAACATGAAAAGTCTGAAAATTCAACCTTGAACTGATCTGAATGCTGTTTAAATTTACAGAGAGGCGAGAGTGTTGTTTCAACAGTGAAGCACACTTACACAGTGAAGTCCTCAGGACAAAGCTCAGGAGCGCCAATATTTCTCTCCATTCAATGTAAAGGGAGGAAACTCCAGACTGCTGGCATTTTAAGTACATAAAACAGTCACCAGCTAACAAGTTGTTGCAAGACTGCTGATTGTGCATGACATTGTTACTTTTTCCAGACAGGACATTGAGCTTCTCAAAGTTTCAGACACAACTGACAAAATAGTGACCGGACAGGTGCAGAGCAGAGGCAACCTGATGTACAAGACAGAAAAGGACCTCAGACCAATTCCTGTTGTGATGATCAACCTGAACGAACCAGTGCCAAAGGCAAACCTCCAAGATCATACACTCATAAACATTCAAACATATACAGACATGTAGATTAACTCATAAACAGTTCCTCGAACTGCATCCTCTAGGGATCGCTATGGGGAACGCCTCGTCGTGACCCGTGTCTGAAGCATACATTGAAAAAACACCAACAACACGTTGACCGGCGACTGCCATGACGTCACTACCAGTGCGACTATAGTATAAATAGGCGTCGGGAGCACACATCATTCTCTTCTTCGTCTTCATTGACTGTTTTGTTTGAAGCGTGCATTTCTGTGGTAAGAGCGATCTCTATTCATCTCATTATGGCGAGCACTAGCAAAGCATTTAAGGATGTGTGCATCCGTGTTGACGTTGTTTAACATCTGATGACACACACAATCTATGCGTTATTTGTTTGGGCGAAGAGCACGCACACGATACCTCTGAGGAGGCAATCGGCGTGCACTGCGAGCGTTTTTTCAAGGAAAAAAGCTCCGCTCTCGTTTGTCTCTCTTTTTGAGGAAAAAGGGGCAGCTGTCTGCTTCCCGCGATTCAGGACCCGCCGATGCTGAGGCACGGAAGGGTGGATCTGGCCGATGAGTTTGAAGAGGGGTTTCCCTTTCGCGATCGTTGACTGTGCACAAGAGTGAGCCGCTGGAGCATGATGTTATTTCATTAACATTGTCTAATCCAGGGGTCAATGCTCTGCTGGGTTCGGCCCAGCAAAAGCAGAAAATGTCTGAGGAGGGCAAAGAAGCTGAGGCTGAGCCTTCCCAATCCTCCTGCCCTGCGTATGATGAGCTTTTGGAAATTATGGATCGCGCCACGGCGAGGCTTTACTTGCCGTGAAGCGGGTGAAGAAAGTGACGTCACGAAGTATCCCGATGAACGTTATTTTTCTGGCCATAAACACTCCAGCTCAGGTGAGCCTTCCTTTCATCCTATTTTCCATACAGAGATTGAGAAGGAATGGAAGAGACCGTTTTTTCCACTAAGACTCCCCTCCTTGACATCTCGCTCGGATGCCAGGGCATACGCAGCAGCAGGTCGGGCTGTCGCTTCATTGCACACGATGGTGATGCTCCAAGCATATCAGGCTGACCTGCTGAAAGACCGGGATAGTGGCCTTCACGAAGTCTGTGTCTGAGCCCGAACAAACCCAGGGGTCCTAGCCCGTCTCGGTTTGAGGATCAGAGACTGGCTCAGAAGGCTAGTGTCGCGGCTCGCGCTCCTCCCCTGCCCGCGGGTAGGGGTAGGAAGAATCGCGGGGCAAAGGAAGGTAAGTAAAAGACCTAAAGGATGTCATCCAGACAGGGCGTCAGCACTTTTGTCCAGATAAGAGTGATACCTCAGTATCTACTCATTTACTTCGGGGGTCTTACATCTGCCCTTAACTTCACCTTCCTAATTCCCCTGTAACCACCAGCTCTCCACCTGACCGAGGTTAGGTGGGAAATTTTCCTGCATTATAGTCACCTATGCTAGACCTATTAGGTTTGGTTGGCTCTATGGCTTCATAGTGACCACCTTACTGATGGTCCCCTTTTTCTTCTTTCCGGTCTAGAGGCTTCTCCGGACAGAGCTCTGATGCGGGAGCCATGGTGGGTGAGTATGATCCATGTATAAATATATGTATATATAAAAATATATATGTGTGTATCTAATGAGATGGTGGTTGCGTGTATAACCCTTCTGCTAGTTTCTTTGCAGTGTTTCCCGGGACCTGTGTGTTTCTGTCCCTTTTCTAGGGTAGGTCCCCGATGAGCACCCCCTCTGCTGGGTTCAGAAACCGGGTGCTCGACTTGCAGTGTTTATTTCACTCGTCGATATATGTCAAGACGGTAAGAAAAGACGGGTTTCGGCTTCATACTTCCTGGATCATGCGGCAATAACACAGGCTTATGCGGGAAGCCTTTGGGATCACATGGCCACCCCCCCCCCCCCCCCCCCCCCCCCCCCCCCCTGGCGCGTCTCTGCAAAAAATTTCCTGGACGTCCGGGCTGGGGTTACGATTTCATGCTACCCTGACTGGTCTACCATAACTGGGTATCCCCTGAGGGGTTTCCCGATCACCAGGATATCCCCTCTTGCTGAGGCATCGAGCGGGAGGTATAGGTGGCATTACGAGAACCTTCCTGTGTAATGCTGTCTCAGGCAGTGCTCCCCTCACCTTTGAGGGTTGTATTTGAGCTTGCCTCTCCCGTTTGGCGTGAGCAGATGCTTGGAAAACTCAAAATCCAAATACTATGGTAAGTGCACACGTTAAACTTTGCACACTTTTCTACAAATCCACACAAGTGGTAAGTGTGCACATTATGCTTTGCCCACTTTCTAAAATCCACATAAGTGGTAAGTGTGCACGTTATGCTTTGCCCACTTTTCTAAAATCCTGTATGGTAAGGGTTACGCATTATTGATCTTGTTCCCTTTCTCTGAGTTGGTTTAGACCCGGTACCTTGGGCTCCACTCAACTAATATGTCTCTGTCGACACACTCTGGAAGCAATGCTTCCCTCACCATTGAGGGTTATTGTGAGAATGATGTTTCTTTCGAGCGTTAATCCCCTCTGAGGAGTTGGATTCCTCGCTCCATGGGCTGTCCTCGTGGTAGTTTGAACAGTGCTCCCCTTTTTTCAAAGGGTTACCTGAAATGAGCAACGTTATCCTCTGAATTCGGAGTTCTCCTCTCACATGAGAAGTTTGAGTTCTCTGTTTCTCCAGAGCACCTGGAACCAGCAGCAACAGGTGAATTAGGCCCTTCCTCTGCCTCCCTGATGCGCTGACTGTTTGGCTAGCTTGCAGTACGCTTACCATCTGATTTCTAACGATCATGCTGTGCGAGCCCCCCTCTCGTTGAGAGCTGGGTTTGTGCTCCCTCAGCTAGGTAACTTATTGCTAGCCGTTCCAGCATTGAACATGCTGTAGGTCGAGCCCCTTCTCGAATGAGAACTAGGTGTGTTGCTCCCACAGCTAATTAACTGCTAGCTGTTCCACCATTGTAGCCCCTGTGTGACAGGCCAAGACAAGAGTATGATACTAGGCTCTTGGTCATATCCCCTTAAAGGAATCCATTATGATTCCAAGCCTTGAGCTCTACCCGGGCCGGGAGTCTGGCCTTAACAGGTAAGTTTTTTGGGGTATGTTGCCTAGGCCTTTGGCCGTAGGGAATATTGTCACTGACAGCCGTCTAACGTCCCGGGGCAACTCCCATAGCAATATGGTACAGTTGGTACTTAGTGCTCGCCATGGTTCCGGCATGCACTCACATCAGCATGGTGGCGTGGGTATAACGTTCCCCATAGCGACCCTAGAGGACGCAGTTCGAAGTTCCCATGAAAGGGAATGTCTCAGATTACTGAGTAAACATGGTTCCCTGAGTAGGGAACGAGACAATGCGTCCTCTAGGTTTCTTGCCATGCTGCGGACACAAGCTTCAGAAGAAGAAGTGAATGATGTGTAGCTCCCGGAGCCTATTTATACTATAGTCGCACCGTAGTGACGTCATGGCTGTCGCTGGCAAACGAGTTGGTGTTTTTTCAATATATGCTTCAGACACAAGTCACGACGAAGCATTCCCCATAGCGACCCCTAGAGGAAGCAGTTCGAAGTTCCCATGAAAGGGAACCATGGTTACATAAGTAACCTGAGACGATTTTGATTGTCCTGTACCCCAACAGATTTTAGATTTAATCAAGCGCTTGGCACAGGCCAACATATATCATGTGGACAGTGCAAGCAGCACAGACATTCTGAATCTAATTCAGTTGCTACATGTTGCAACACTTGAGAATCTAGAACAGTTATGGAAGGAGGTCTCAGGAAATGATGAGCACAGGTATTTTTTTTACATTTGACTAAGTACTATGCAATCCTACATCTTCTCCTACTGACTTCTTTTTTGGTCTTCCAAAAAATTCCTTGAAACCAGATTCAAAGCAGGAGACATTACAGCAAATGAGGCAGGACAGGCACTGGTAGTCGCATTTAACCACTTGTCTGCTGAGCCTGTGTCAGTGGCATTAGCTCAGGTGAGTCAGTGACCTAGTTAAATATTTGTTATGCAATCATTAATGACATGTTTATTCGCCTTCTTATGCTCTGTTCTGTTTTCCAGGAGTTCCTGGCAATTCCTTTTAGTAAATCACATCCTTTTTTTGTATGTTTTTTGTATGTTTTGGCGTATGGCCCTTTAGTATACAGATACTGTGTGTATACTGATCCCTGTCCCATCACTGTGGTGCAGGTATCTGTGGTCTCCTACTTTTGTATGCCAGATGATTAATACAAATATCAGATTTTATAATCTGCAAGCTTTATGTGAAACTTATTACTCTGATTTTTACATTTACCATGTCGTTTGTAAATAATGTTATTCAGCCATTATTGGATATGGCTACAAGTGGCCTGAGTAAAAACACTGAGGAGGATATGATCCTTGCACTGTAGGCCTTGGGAAATGCAGCTCATCCCTCCAGCATCAAGACTCTCCTAAAGTTCCTTCCAGGCTACACAGCAGGAGCTGAAAGATTCAACCAGGGTACAGAGCGTGCGTCCAGTATTCAGACTAATTGCAAGCATGGGAACCCGCACATGTAAGGCAGTATATATATATATATATAAGATATATATATATATATATATTATATTATATATACAGTATTCACACCCTTGTGATTTGCAGATTTATTAAAAAAAAAAAAACTGAAATATCACATTGATATATAAGTATTCAGACATTTGAAATTGAGCTGCAATTTTGCTTAACCATCTTTGCAATGTTTCTACACTTGGATTGGAGTCCACTTGGAGTGACATATCCAATTAATTAGACACAGCTACAAATGCATATCAAAGCAAAAAAACAAGCCATAAATTCCAGAGACCACATTGGGTTGAGGCACAGATTTGGAGATGGCTACAATAATAATAATAAATCTAGATGCAAGCAGCAATTAAAGGGCCAAGCACTTCAAAGGCAAAATGAGGAGCTAAGCATGGCATGTAGCATCAGACCAACTGCAACAATGAGTAACTAAAGCCATTTTAAGGTTATTGTAGTCAAAATGGCTGAAAAATCATAAATACATACACTGGTAATATGATTTAATGGCTTATCACTTTTGACCAATAGGTGGCGCTGTTCCCAAATTGATGTGTTGTGATCAGTGTGAGGTGATAATGGCACATACAAAGTTTGGTGTCAATATGTCAAAGTTTTGCTGAGACACTCATTACAATAGGCTAGCATACTCAAAATTGATTAGTATTTTTTTGTAAATTTCATTATAACTTTTGACCACAAAGTACCATCAGGGCATGGTGCCAAAGACCCATACCGAGTTTTGTAATGATATGCTAATGCATTTATAACATTTTACAACAAAATTCGAAATGGCCGACGCCCAAAATAGCTGACATGGGAACATTGGGTATGGTTCGACTCTGCATTCTACACTGAATCTAAAGAGACCAGTTTTTTTTTATTTTTGGCCATACCTTTCAGAAGTTATAATCAAAAATATCCATTAAGGATGTCTACGAAGTATATGTATGCAATTAATATAATGTTAAACATTCCGTATTAACGCCTGTATAGCTGATGTGCGCTAGCTGATGAGCAAAGCATGCTGAGTGGATTGAGCGGGCGGCGGCGCACATGCACGAGCTTGTCGAGTTAATATACCTTTCTCACAGACATCACTGGAAAGTTGTAGTTCGGTCGGATATGTCAAAAAAAAGTAAGTAAAACAATGCACAAGTTACTTAACGGTAGAGGGAGAGAGAGATAGAGAGAGAGCGCGTGCACTTCTGTTGTGTGATCATTGATGTTCACTCACTTAGCACACGCATCATTTGGATTAAAACAAATCGTTAAAATTAAGACCATGTTTATAGGGGCATGCACTATAAATTAATTTTATTGCAACGTAGGCATATCACGACTTTCTGGCGAAAGTGGAATTAGCCGCCTGGGCTAGGCTTTGTCCCTTCATTCTGCACCAGTACAAATACTGTGCACTTGTTGCGGTTGTTTTGCTGCTGACGTGTTTTTTCTGCATATATGATTGGCTTTGGAATATAGTAAGTAATTAAGTTTGAAAATAACCGAAGGATATACAGTCGAACCTAAAATTATTCAGAGATCAGATATAATTTTTGAATTTTTTTTACTAGTGGGTGCAGGACTCTATAGTTTATTTATGTAAGTGAGGATAGCTAAATAAAGTAGACTGTGACATATTATACCCAAACATTATTCATACAGTGGACTACCAGTAAAACTGATACAAATTTGGGACCAAAAATTAATCAGACCGAGTCTGGGAAAAAAAACTGAAGTTCAGGTTTGCATTAAGCTGGGTGACAGCATGCCCAGGAGAATAAAGGCTGTCATTAAGGCTAAGGGTTGCACGACTAAATATTGATAGTTGTGTAAATACTGTCATACTAACAGCTGTCTAATTTTTGGTTAATTGTAATCCATTACATACCTTTTTATCAAAGTTATATAACATTATCAAGCTGAATTTGTTCTAACACAGTTTAACTCTGAGTTCTTCTCATATTTTATTACAATTTTCTAAACTATAGCAAATAAACTGTGATAATGTGAGAAATGTTGAAGGTGTCTGAATAACTTTTGGTTTGACTGTATATATTGATACATGACGTAGTGAATCAACTAACATTATACATGCTCTTTTTGTTTCTGTACCCAATATTTAAAAAATGTACATATGCAATAAAAATATCGGTATCGGTATCAGCAAGTACCAAAATTAAAAGTATAGGTATCGGGCGAGTACTGGAAAAAAAAAGGGGTGGGATCGGTGCATCACTAGTGCTAGAGGGAATTGAGTTAGAGACTTAAAAATAACTCTGCGTGACAGAGAAGACTGTATTCCTATACTGTTGTGCCAAATTTTATGTCACCGAAGTGGACTCCAATCCAAGTGTAGGAAACATTGCCAAAGATGGTTAACAAAATTAAAAAAAAAACCTATTTTCAATATCGTTACCTTTATTTTACCTTCAGAAAGTGTTTCCGTTCTTGTCTGTTGAGTTCCTGGTTCTGTGAAGCCTCTCCCTCAAAAATACGCAATGGGCTCAAATTGGTTAGCTGGCCCAGGGTGTTGTGATTCGTTAACCGCCTAGTGCACGTTGTCCGGAAACGACACACCCCATTACCATTACAGGTAGTTGTGTGTTCCCGGGGGTGGGGTTTATGTAAATATTGGGGTTAGTGATGTCACAAACCCGGGAAGTTTTTTTTTTTTTTTTTTTTTTTAGTCTTAAACAGTTATTGCTTAGAAGAGAAACATATCTCCCTTTGCATTGAACTTTGAGTGTCGTAATTTCGCAGATGTTGATTATGCTCTAACAGCAACAATACACACTAACTAAAGTTAAAAGTGAAATCACAATCAACCACTTGTTTAAGGATCTGAATACCAGGGACGTTCCTTTCAAATAAGCTGCACATGCTCTGCATACCCAAGCCATTTGAGAGAATGAGTTTGTGGACTAGTTGAATATAAAACATGATTTTAAATTGATGTCTTGTCATTTGAGATGTAATTAAAGCTTACATAAAAAAATATTGGGAATAAGTATGTAAAATTATTTATTTACCCAGTATTGGCAATTTTCTAATAATGTGCCGTAAGCCTCTGGGCAAACAGATTCACAGCGGCTTTGGTGCCTCAGCTATGACAATCATCAAGATTGTTTCTTGTTCTCATTAGTTTGTCAGCAGCCTGCAAGTGATTTCATGCACAAGGTAAGCTTTCATATACAAGGTAAGCTGTCCACTAATCATTCGGCCAAGTGGAAAAATGCACCGCCAGATCTCGATTGCCAAAAATCACATTGTGTCTGATGCAGAACTAACTTGACAAAACGTGGCTGAAAAGTCCACTGAAAATATATCTTCTTACATGTTTCAGCTGCTTAATATGATTAAATTACCATCCACTGCAAAACCATTTTCACATTTGCTAGTGAGTGTTAATTTCCCATACTGGTTAAGTTTGTTAAGAATGTTGTTACAGGACCAAGAAAAGATAATGATGCATAAACAGATGCTACTTGATAAAATCATGAGTACAAATGTCTCCATCAGCAATGTCCACTTTCAGCAGATGCAGACCCTCTTTCTACTTCTTATATGTATCCAGGTGCAGGACATTGTCTTTAACCTCTTTGTACAAAGGACTCATCCTGCTGAAATCCGCATGCTGGCCTGTATGGTGCTTCTAGAGACCAAGCCATCAATAGCTCTGATCCCAGTAATAAGTGAAGTCCTCTTGGAGGAAATTGACCTGCAGGTTGCCAGCTTCTCCTATTCTCTACTCAAGGGCATTTCCAAGTCCCGCACCCCTGATAATCAACATATGTAAGCATGCTCAAATGTGTACTGTGTTCTTCTCCTCTCCTTTCAGAACATCTGAATTGTCCTCATTCCTTTTTTTTCTTCTAAAAATCTCCACTGCCTGTAATATTGCCATAAAGATTCTTACCCCCAAACTTGGCCACCTGAGTTATCGCTACAGCAAGAATGCGCACTTGGACTGGACACCATGGTGAGTTTACATTAGAAAGAAAATGCTTCTCAGAACATGGGAAAACACCAGAGAATATGGAGCTTTTTATTGATCGTTATAAAGTGTAGCATCTTTTTAATTGCTAGCTTTGTTGTACAACCTTTTAGTGATGCTGGGAATGGTCTGATACTGTTTCTTGTCTCATCAGATGACTTTTTATTTTGGACATCTGCCGACATTTATATGCTGCAAAATGAAAGTCTTGTACCCACAAAACTTATGTTTAAGGGAAAAATTAATTTCATTGGGTGAATATTGCAATTTCTTGAGGTAATCAAACCAAAGCAATAACATGCAGCATAATTTTATGTACTGTACACCATGTTTTTATATCTAATATTTCCTATATTTCCAGTTTGGTTTCTGTGCAGATGGACTCAAAGAGCTGTTAGCAGGAAAAATCCCTCAACTCAAAAAAGATTTAGGAATCACCGATTTTGCCACTATAATGACAATTGTGAGCATCTTCAGTCTCAGAAATGAAAATGTATCTAATGAAATGATCTATGAAAATGTATGACTTATGTCAGTCATTAGATTAATGGCTATGCTTTGATCTTTAAAGCTCTCTGACTGGCAGAACCTACCAAAAGACAGACCTCTATTGACAGCATATGCCCGCATGTTCGGACAGGAAGCATTTTTAATGGATGTAAGAGGAGACTCTATTCAGAGCATCATAAAGGTATTCCACCATCTTGTTTTTTAATCATCAGGTGCTAGAGACTTTTTCGATCTGGTTGATTCTTTATTTACATAGATGCAAATTTATTTCCTGCTCAGTCATTTAGTCCTTCTGCTGGGAAGGAGAGTAAGGTTTGGGGAAAGATTCAGGATGTTCAAAAAGGGACTTCCTGGCACTGGACCAAGCCACATCTTGTGTATGAAGCTCGATTCATACAGCCAACTTGTCTTGGTCTCCCAGTTGAAATCAGCAAATATTTTTCAATAATAAATGCTGTTACAATGAAAGGTGATGCTTTCGTTTACAATGTATTGTCAATTTCACATAAGATGTCTCTTAATACTTTGAAAAATTGAGGCTAAATGCAAAAATCATGATATATTCTATGTCTACAGCTAAAGCTGAAATCAATCCTACTCCCAAGGAACATCTGGGTGAGCTGCTAAGCTCAGATATTTCCCTACACACAGATGGCTTTGCTGGGTAATGATAAAAAGTTATCAGTTATCATTCATTAATTAGACACTGATACCTAGTGATGTGGATGTAGCAACATGCAAAACCAATAGTACCCCTGCCACTCTATAATTTTGTTACTTGCAGTCAGCCATGATTTTATTCCTGGTTACTGAAATAAAGTGAGTATTATTCGATGATTATGTGATCTCAGAATGCCAGTCTTCTTGAGACAACCCACTTAGTTTAAAATAAAACAGCTTTTTTTTAGGCTACTGAAATAACTGCAATTTTAATCTAGGTAATTGTGCATGAACACCATAAAAACAGCCCATGTGCTATATATTCCAAGGTGTCTAAAATCATATGATAGATAGCTTTGTGTGAGAATTCAAGTTGTCAAATTCACTGGAGGTTCACTAAATATTTTCATTTTTGGGTTCTTCCTGCTTCTCTGTGCTGAAGGTTGACTTTCCTCCTGCTTACAGAGTGACAAAGGATCATTTTGTCTTTCATGGAATCAACACAGATCTTTTCCAGTGTGGCACTGAGATGAAGAGTTAGATAGTAAGTGCCCTGCCATGGGCATTTGACTTGAAAATAAAGAGGAAAGAGCAAAAGTATGAAAGGAACTTAACTCCAATCAAAGTTATTTTCAGTCAAGTACGTTTTCCATGATTTCTACAGCACCATTGTGATATGTAATAAGGTGTCACCAAATATCCTGATGATTTCTCACTCTACATCCAACAGTTCTAATGTGTTCTCTGTTTTGAGAAACATTGAGGATCCATCCTTATTCAAAATAACTCCCATGATGCCTGAGACAGAGGACTCCCAACAGGGTCTGCCACTGGCCAGGATTTTACCCACCTCAAGGGATGATAAGGTACAACAGCCTTCACAATACCATATTGCCAAAATGGAGATGTTTGGAAAATCCTGCAAACTAAACGGCTGTGTTTTCTGCAGCAGACCGAGGATTCTGAGGTGAAATTCAGGCAATGCGCTGATGCCAAGATCCCGCTTTTCATATCAACTAGAACCAGGTACTAGAAACTTGACTTAATTTTTTATATAATCCAAAAATTCTATTGAAATATTCCTGCCAGTAACTTGTTAATTGTTTTAAAGCTGAGGGTGCTTTGAAAAAACCCCATTGAAAAAAATTCAGATTCAGGTCATTGCTGGCAGAAAAAACCCTCCAGGAGTCAGTGAAATGATGAATCTCAGCCACAGAGTATTCAAGGTACCATGACTCAGCCATTACTCTTCATCAGTTATAAGGGGCTGATTATGTATTGTGTTATGTATAATTGGACAGACAGACTGTAGCTTGATTACTACTGCACATACTGTAATGCACTATAAAGTTTTTATTCAGTCGACCCTGAGCTTTGTTTTAAAACTGCTGGTAAACGAATTCAAATACAGATGATTTTATAGAATACAGCTATACTCCTTATTTGTAGAGGGAAAACAAGTGAGCAGCAGTGAATTTGCCATGCAAATGTAACTTGACATGATCTACAGAATAACTATCCAGGAATTACTCAATCATTTTATTCAAGCTCTATCATTCTCTCTATGCTGTAGGATTTAGATGCCACTCCAGAAAGTGTAGTCACAGAAAAAGCAATTGGTCTAAGTCCGCCAGCAAATCCCCTGGCTTATGAAGGTGTAGCCTTTTATCTGCCAACAGCCCAAAGAGACAATATTGAAATGATTGTCTCTGAAGCTGGTGAAGAGGCAAACTGGAACATTTGTGCCAATGCAAACACAGATAAGAGTCACTCATCAGCAAATTTAAAGGTCTTTTGAGCTTTCTGGTGCAACTCATTCTCATCAGTTTCCTTATTGCCTCATTGGTTTTCTTGTGTTTTTAGGCCCATCTCAGATGGGGTGCAGAGTGTCAGACATATGATGTCTCTATGAGTGTGTCCGCAGCATGCCAGCCAGAGTCTAAACCTTCCATATATACCAAGATAAACTGGGGAGCTCTGCCCTCAGTGTTTGCAATGATTGGTCAAAGGTAAAATCATTATGCTCTTGATTTTCCTAAAAATACTAATGTACAGCATGAGATTGCTACTTTTTATAAGATTTAAAATCTATTTTCACATAACGTTCCCTCAGAATTCAAGAGTATGTGCCTGGCATTTCTTATATAATGGGTTTCTACCAGAAATATGAGAAAAATCCAGAACGGCAGGCAGCTGTCACTGTTGTTGCGTCCTCACCAGAGACCTTTGACATGAGAGTGAAAATTCCAGAGGTTGTTGTCTTAAGAACACATCATATATCTTTTCTAATTCAAATATGTCTTATTGCCTTCCTGCTTTTGTAGGCTGATACAATACTATTTTGTCCACTTTAGCGAACTATCTACAAAAAGGCAATTCCCTCACCAATCGATCTTGTGGGGTTTGAAGCTGTGAACTTAACCATATCAACCTAACAGGTTAATTTATGAACTATGGATCAGAAAACTGTGCCTGGTCTTGTGTATTTGCGTAAACTCAGTATCTTACTGTTTTTCTCTTTACAGGCTGGTGTTACAGAGCACTTCTGGAAGAACAAACCGGCAACATCGTAAAATGGATCATCAAATGTTCTGAATCATTTGAATATTCCTGACATTTTATTAATGACTGATATGGATATTCAAAGATGTTTGATTAAAAAACATTAATTTTGAATTAAATGTCAAATGAGTGTTTGGGGGGTTTTTTGGGGGGGGGGGGTGGGGGGTTTTGGGTGGGTTTTTGGATGAAGTGTGCCATCAAGAGCATTCAATGTGACAGTTATTCATATGTTCAGAAAGCATTATTAATCAAGCTAGAGTTGGTGCGATTGTGTTTGCAGCAGCATTTGCAAAATCTGCTTCATCTTCAGAATGTCAAAAGATTGTTACATCAATTGTAAATAAATGTATTTGATCAAAATGTTGGTACCTGTTGAGGCGTGACATTGGTTGAAATTATTATACTATCCCAGAATGAGGTGAGGAGGGTGCGAAAGTCCAGTTTCCAGTGTATTAAAGTGCATTTTCAGTTATTCAATCAGTTGTCAGTTGAGATTTATTTACTGGCTTCTACTGCTTTGCAACGCATTTGAACTTTGTCTCTTCGGAACCTTCTGCTTGGTTTCCTTCACACTCTACATGTCAAGTCAAGTCACCTTTATTTATATAGTGCTTTATACAATACTAGTTGTCAAATCAGCTTTACAGTGTTAAACAGGAAAATAGTGTGTAAGAGGACAATAGTAAACAGTCAAATTTTTCATTTAAAGTCAGTTCATCATTGATTCAGTGATGTCATCATGCAGCTCAGTTCAGTTCTCTTCAAATAGTATCTGTGCAATCAAGCCGACAATATTGCCAGCAAATTAAGTGGCAAGGAACCAAAACTCCATCAATGACAGAAATGGAGAAAAAACCTTGAGAGAAGCCAGGCTCAGTCGGGGAGCCAGTTCTCCCCTGGCCTGATGAAACCAACATGGTGTGATTTATTTCCATGCTGCAGCACAAGTCAGACTGAGCAGAGGACTCGTCTGGCTCTTGTAGCCTTTCCTGAGGAATTGTACCGATGGCCGACAAGGTCCTAACATGGGATCTGTCTCTGGGGCTCATCTGTTTGACATGGTTTAGCTGACGCTTCAGGGCGGGGTGGGATGTATAGGTCGTCCTAGGTGATGATCCACCATCTGGTTGGATCTGGACGGTTCTGGTGTTGACTGAAGTGACATTGATCTGGATACAGATGGATCGGTATGCGCTATGTGACCATATAGAATAAACTAATTAGTGTAGATGCCTTCTCTTATGATGTAGCGAGTACATTGGTTGTTATGGGAAGTGTTCCTGGTTCTGGTTGACCTAATTAATGCAGCCTAACAATCCTTTAACGGATTTGAATTATAGAAATGTGATAGTGTATTATGTGTGTAATACAATAGTGCTTTGAAAACTGCATCGGAGCCTATGTATCAATCGTCCCATCACTAATAGGATTCACGTTTTTGTTTAATAAACTACACTTGGGTTCAGTTCAGCTCGCCTATGTTACAGAAACACTAGACCCACGTTACATACAGGTGCATCTTCATAAATTAGAATGTTGTGGAAAAGTTAATTTATTTCAGTAATTCAACTCAAATTGTGAAACTCGTGTATTCAATAAATGTAATGCACACAGACTGAAGTAGTTTAAGCCTTTGGTTATTTTAATTGTGATGATTTTGGCTCACATTTAACAAAAACCAACCAATTCACTATCTCAACCAATTAGAATATGGGGTACCTAGGGAGCACTGGCAGGACACTCTGTCAGTTCAAATTAGATTAATGAAAGAACCATCTCTATTTGTACTTGACTGATGTTTTCATGTGTTGAACAAAAACGTTCTCATAACAATGTTCTTGTAACGTCTTTATGATGTTATTTATGAACAACATGACTGATGTTCTCATAATGTTGAGCGAAAACATTCTTAAAACAACATTCTTGGAATGCCATCATTTTGATCCTAATGACAAATTTATGATTGGTTTATATACTACACACGCCTCTGCAATAAATCATCATGTATTTTATGAACAAAATGTAACTTCTTAGCATAGAATATGGCAGAACATATAGCCTATCTTATTTTATATATTCTGTAGGCTACTGTAAAGGTTGTCAATTACCACTGCATTATTCATATATGTTATTGTTATAAGAAAGTTTCCTGAATGAGGTCCCCATTGTGAATGGATCGTGCGGTTTTGTTCACCACAGGCTTTATTTTATTGCGCTGAAGTGGACAGGACAGTGGAGATTGACAGAAAAGTGTTGGGTGGAGAAAGGTGAACAGAAACAGCAAAGGACGACGAGTCGGGATTTGAACACAGGTCTGTCTTATACATATGTCTGTTCGCTAACCACTAGGCCACCATAGCCACACTAACAATTAGGCCACCACAGCCAAAGTACCACAAGAGAATCGATCTCGCGATACTTGAGGCAGGGGCGGACTTAGTGATTTGGGGGCCCTAAGCAAATTCCAGGTATGGGGCCCCAACTCAATAACTATGTGCTCTTTTACGCCTAACCCTTATTTTGCTCGCTCGCTCTCATAGTTTATAGTTTATTTATCCCTTCACAATCAGTAATTAGTAGCCTAAACCTGATGCTGTTCTAAAGCCATATAGTCTACCTTATTTTTTTCGGATCACAAAAAAAAAAAAAAGCTTGCGCTTGTCCATTTAATAAATTGTAAACTTTTTCAATCTTTTTACAAACATTAAATTATCCGATGCAACTCATTCCATATCCTAAGTGTTCTGAAGGCATACGGTAGGGTTTGCCGAGAGAAACAAATCGAAAATGTAATCTATTATTAAGAGAAAATCTCCAGTCATGGCATTCGTGCATTTATATGAGTGTGCGGCAGCTCGCGCCGGCGCGTGTAGGAAAAGCACACGAGAGTAATTTTGAAACATCAAGACAAATAAAATTATGACTTGAAACACAATACTTTGTTTACTGAGGTGAATATCTCTGTTCTGAGACAGTCAGTATTATACAGCCTAGAATGCGCGCAAAGAGCACTCCCTCATATAGGCTAATCACTAAAAGCTATCACTCACTTCAGTTCAGTACAATGAAGTAGCGGGAGGAGTTTATATGAATGTATCTCTGAGGGGAACTTGACTATCTTTAGAAAAGTTTACGTGGTATTTTCTTTTCATCTTGCATTATGAACATGCTTAAAAAATTTAAAGCAGGTTAATAGCGACAGCGCTGCTTTGTTTACAGTGGTAACGTATGTAACCCTCGTTCCTTGAAGGAGGGAACGGAGACGTCACGTCGGTGATGACCAACGAATTGGGATCTCACCAGAGAGACCAATCCACTTTGAGTGTAACTAAACGAGCCAATGGATATTGGCATGCAGATTTCGCATCTGGCTGCCCCCTCCCTGCTGGCTGGGAATGAGGGTTACATATGTAACCGAGACGTTCCCTTTCAGTCGGTCATTGGGATCCCTACCCAATGACCAACTTGGGATCCCTACCAACGCACCACAGGTGCTGCCCCCTCCAGTGCCCTCTGTAGGCCCCTTGACCCTTCCTATAAGGCAGACGATAGGACCGGGCTCTACACAGAGAAGGTCGACCACTGCTGTTGGGGCCCTACTGCACATGGAAGGCTCTGAGATGGCTCAGGCTGCATCATTTAGAGACGGCAGAACGTGGTCTGCCAGGGGAAACACGGCCCTAGTAACTGTACCATGGACATACACATATGGGATCCCAAAAGGGTCACTCATATGGGCACTAGCCTCACAACAGATTTCAGGAATTCACTGGCTGAAAGGCCTGGCGCCGGACGCTCCGCCAGAAAATCAAATCGTGAATCGAATCGTGAGTTGAGTGAATCATTACATCCCTAACAATTATGCAAAGAAAAAAATCAGGCCTATAACAAATACTGGAAAACAGCAAAAAGATTCCAACAAAGCACTGAGTCAACAGATGCAGAATGTATGCAATCAGATGTCCCAAGATCTCCCAAGAGATTGTTCACACTGCAGTTGTCAGAGCAACAACATGTGTCAGTGGCAGATTGTGAATCAAGTGATTCGGAATTAAGTGATTCTAATGACATATCTGAGACCAGCAGTGATGGAAACGAATCTTCTTCCTCTCACAGTCCTTGTCTTAGTGACAGTCTTGCTCAGTGGACCAGTGAATTCCAAATCAAGCATAATGCAGTTGATTCACTGTTAAAGATTCTGAGGAAAAATGGGCATCGAGAGCTTCCTAAAACAGCAAGAACTTTGTTTGAGACTTGTGACAGTGTAAATTTGCAGGTCAAATCTGGCATGCAATACATCCACCTTGATTGCAAAGACTAACTCTTGAAGCACTTGAAAATGTATCCCCACAGTGTTTTAAGTAAGCTAGGGAATTAGACATTTCTTTGAATGTCGATGATTTACCTCTCTTTAAAAGTAGCAGTCTGCCACTGTGGCCTGTTCTGTGTAAAATTAACTTGGAACACAGTGTCATATGCATTGTTGTAACTCCAGCTGTGTGTGACCTTTGGTGAGGCGGAGTGGTGTAGTGGGCTAAGCACAGCACAACAAACCAAACACCAAAGCAACCCTGTGTTTTCCATTTTATTTTATGTAATGATGCACACAGTTTTATTTTTCTTGGTTCAGATATTGCTGTTAGTTATTGCTGTGCAGCATAATATAGCATTACATTTATTTTCAGATCGATTGGCTGAGCCTCATGGGAGGCAACACGCCTGTGGAGTCGGTCAGAAGACTACTTCGAAAACTCAGGACGAATGCTCTATGGGCCAAATATAGTCGTAAAGGCCGCAAGAGATAGAAGAATTTCCAGGAACTGGAAATATGTAATGTCATAATCCGTGAGTTGTTTCTCAGTTGTTTCTTATTCCAAACATTTTATAGTAAGTCGCTGAAGACAAACTCTATTTTCAGAGCAAGCTAGGCCAAAGACTGCATATGAGGTATTGAGGAAATCAGCAGTGTATTGTACATACTGTAATCATAATTTATTGTAAGTAACAGTAACATGTTTGAGTTTTGTGTATCTTAACTGGATTTTAAGATGCCTGTCGTCGAACACACACTAATGTGCTGGAAAATGTAATGGAG
This sequence comes from Sinocyclocheilus anophthalmus, assembly GCA_018155175.1. Taxonomy (NCBI): domain Eukaryota; kingdom Metazoa; phylum Chordata; class Actinopteri; order Cypriniformes; family Cyprinidae; genus Sinocyclocheilus; species Sinocyclocheilus anophthalmus. The sequence continues at coordinate 87,279 of JADLZN010002090.1, read as the reverse complement.
CACTTCATATCAGAAACACTGAAGTTTGCACCACACAGAGATAAGGTAAGGCTTTTGAAGTTTTTGTAGTCTGTAAAAAAAATTAATAAAGAAAACAATGCAAATTTAATACAGAATATACTGTATACTAATACTATGATATCAGTTATGCTATTGTTTTAATTTTAGATGTACTGTATGTTACAGTGCACTTATCCTTGGCAAAAGGTAGACAAATAAAATATGAATGAAAATATCAAATATATTAAAATATGAAACATGTTTTTGTAGTATCTTACAGTTTTTGGTGTTGACAAAAATAATTTGTAATTTTTTATCAAATTTTATTGTTTGAATTGATATTTGTTTATCAAAAAGTTCCCAGGGCAATGTTTGGAGGATATTTGCATGTTTTATATAACGTTTCAACATTCAGAAACAGTTTTTCCTAACATTTTCCTAACAAGATGAAAAATCTGGACATTTTGAATGTTTAAAAAACATTGAGAAATAAAGTTTTCATGTTTTCAAGATGATAGAATGTAATGTTTCTATAACGTTAACATAAACCAAGAAAAATCGTTCCTAATACATGAACAAATTTTAATTTTAAACGTTTAAAGAACATTCACAAATAACATTTTCATAACGCTTTCAAGATGATAGAATGTAATGTTTCTATAATGTTCACATAAACCAAGAAAAAATGTTCCTAATACATGAAAAAATGCAAATTAAAAAAATTTAAAGAACATTCACTAATAACATTTTCATAATGTTTTCAAGATGATAGAATGGAATGGTCCTGTAACATTCACATACACCAAACAAAAACTTTCTTAATACATGAAAAACAAACTGGACATTTTAAACATTTAAAGAACATTCACTAATAACGTTTTCGTAATGTTTTCAAAATGGTAGGATGGAATGTTCCTGTAACGTTTGCAGAAACCCCACAAAAAAACGTTCTTAATACATGAGAAAAAAACCTGGACGTTTTCAACGTGTACAAAACATTCCGAAATAACTTAATGGGAATGTTAGCAAAACATTCTGACAACTTATTTTTGTTAGCTGGGATTCATTGTCTTGTTGCACTGGGACACATTTTCAGTGATGTTCCCTGGGGTCCTCGGGTGTGTCAGGTCTTTCAACATCACACACCCTCTCCCAGATGAGCCGGCCGGTGTTGATCAGGCCCCAATCTGCATGCCAGTAGCAACTGCACTTGGTTCAGCCCTCTTGATCCAAAGCCACCTAGTGTTTTCATTCTGCAGCTTCACATATGGATTTGGCTGTTCTTTTTGCTGCCCCTGTAATCCCCAGCCAACTGAAAACTTTAAAAACTGACCGTCCTGTAAAGCCCATGCAGCCCACCTCTATATGCTAACATAGCAAATGATCATGTCTGGCTGGAGTAATGTTGTTGCAATATGCGGCAGGAACTGTTTGCTCTGGTTAACTCTCAACCCTCAGAAGTTGTGTAGAGGAGGCCCAACATTGTTTTAGCTTGTACTCAGTGGTGTATAAAGTACCTGAAACATACTCAAGTAAAAGTAGATATCTTACCAGAAAATTACTTTGATAGAAGTTAAGTCACTGTTTAGAATATTACTTGAGTAAAAGTCAAAAGTATGTGATATTTATTGTACTTAAGTATGAAAAGTATTTTTTAAATCTTAAACGAACTTAAGTATTGAAAGTAAAAGTACAAGAAAATGCAAAATGGAAAAGAAGCAAATATATATATATATATATATATTATTATATATATATATATATATATATATATATATTATATATATATAATATATATATACAGTATATATACAGTATATATATATATAAATGTCATACACGGCTTGAGTAGCAAGATTGTGTTCGGTTTTAACTCTTTCTTCCATTTTGTATTTTTGGGAAAGAATAAGAAGCACTTCATCCTGTACTTAGTGTCTTTCATTCCAACATAAGAAAATTAGCCTACCGTTTAATGTATCTCAGAGGGGACATGGATGCATTTAAACTGCAGTTACAGATGTATAAATAGGCCTAATGTTTTGTTTTTTAACATAAAACGTTGAATACTGATGTTTGAAATAATTTAAAACATGAAAAAATTTGTCGAAATGTGAAATTAAAACCACAAGTAGTAGGTGACAGCAAGTGACTGTTAATGAATTAGTCATTGAGATTCAACTGATTCATTGAAATGGATGATTCATTCAGGAACAAAGCATTCACTCTGTAGCTGTGTCACATTTAGAAGGCTGCACCCTCCGGAGATCGAATCCTCTGGAGGTCGCATCCTCAGTAGGATGTAAATACAGAGTGTCCTCAACCTAGAATTAAAAGAGACGGCCTTCGTAGGACAGGCGGAAAAAGGAAACCGGAAGTATCACGTTGCTATGCCAACACATTAGAGCATCGTTGCGCTCTCACACTAATTAAATGAAGGAAAATTATTTCTAAACTTGGAAAGTAATTTAAAAAAAAAAAGGTTTTACTTGTTTTATTTTGTTCAATTTTTGAGGAGCTGCAGCGTACCTACAGCAGGCATCTATTAGAGAAAAAAAGAGGAGGATATTAAAAACAAAGTTTATCCGTTATTACCGAGGTGAATTAAGTTAAGTTGTAAACACCACATCTGCGCTTTTATTTATTGTTACATCTGCCGGCGCCGGCATTTTTAAAATTAACAACGGTTGTTCACGGCGACACAAAGAATTGTGGGTTATCTGTAGCAACGAAGGATACACCTCATGCATCCTCCAAAATCCTGTGAAAGAAGGTCGCATTCAAAGGTCGCATTCGGAGTGTCCTACTTGCTTTTCTGAAATGAGACAGCCACGATGTCGTATGCAGCCTTCGAATGCGCCCTTCGGAGGAGTTTTGCAGCCTTCTAAAATGAGACACAGTTTGTGTACTGACTGTGATAACTGAATCATTTATTCAACCGATTCGTTAAAAAAGTTGATTCATTCAATAAGTAAACACCGTTCATTGCTCAGAGATGCAAAACAGTGCTGTGATGTTTGTTTGAAACTATTTTCGTTAGCAAAACAAGCAATATTATGTCTAAATGTAAGTCACTTATTGCTTTACAGAACTTATATAAAATGATTATTAAATGTGTGTTCATGCTGATATCTGCAGAAAAACGGTACTCTTTGTGTGATATAGATTAGGTTAACTATATTAAATTATATAAATATTGTAAGGCATTTGCGAACATCACACAAATGAACGAGGGAATCTCCGCATTCCACCTGGAAACTAACATCTCTTCTCAACCATCTGAGAGCCGTAAAGCTGAATCACGGTCAGCCATGCGCCAATTGCCTCAAATAAGTTCCTGTCCAGCTCTGCTTATCTGTACAAGAAACACCAGGAGAGAGTGATTTACCAAACCACCTCCAGGGTCGACAAGCATTAGGACAGCAATAACTGGAACCTATGATATTTGAATCTGTGCCATATATTTTCCTTTTTTAGCAGATTAAGCCTTTAATATGTGTGTAAGATATGTGAAGTTTAGTGTTGAAAGTAACTTGTGATAATTGCAGAATATTGAAATAAGTGAAAAGCTGTTATTTCGAACAGTATGTGTTGTACGGGGGGGGGGGGGGGGGACACTTATAGAAGTACAACAAAACCTGCCAAATCTTCATTTCCCCACATGATAAATTGAAACATTATGGTAATGTATGCACGCTCCGCCTTGCAACAAGTCGATTGGAAGGTCGCGTCGTGGGACGGACTTATGCAGCGGATCAAAAACCCAATGCAGAACAGATTTGCTTGCTTTCGCCTGTCGCCGTGTTAAGAGCACTCCAACTTGTGCTCACACGCTTGCCATCAAAGCGATCAGTCATCTAAAACTCAAACACTTCAGTGAAACGTCGCGATCTTCAAATGCTCAACAAAGATGGCGGCGCGTTCACACACTGCGGCTTCTCTCTCTCCCGACAGAAAGGTGTTTTCGTGTTTTTTGTCTTGTGAGTCGCAGTGTTTTTGTATGCATTCGTCGCGTCTATTTGATTCTAACCGCGCATATAGTCGTGAGTTTCTGCTCAATGTCGGCAGAACCACATTTTTAGAGATAAACTCTGCGCACGCCGAAGAGCTGCAGGATCTCGGTCTGCTCCAGAGGCCTACACCATCACCGACCCCCACTGCTGCATCTCGCCCACAGCGGAGGCGCCACAAGCGGCGCGAGAGGAAGCAGAAGAGGGGTACGCGCGGAGGTATCCGGGCTAGGCTAGCGGCTAACCCACACAAGCCGGCTATCCCCACCATCATACTGGCTAACGTACGCTCTTTGGACAATAAACTGGACTACACCCGACTACTACACTCAACTCAGAGGACTGTAAGAGACTATTGTGTTTTTGTGTTCACGGAAACATGGATCAACAACAGCGTTCCGGACTGCGCTATTCATCTCGATCAGCTGACATGCTATCGAGCGGACAGAGTTCTCGTGCGGGCTTTGTGTTTACATCAATGATGCGTGGTGCCGCGATGCTGTTGTGGTCTGCAAACACTGCTCACCCCTGGTGGAGTTTATGATTATTAAGTGACGGCCGTTCTATCTACCGAGGGAATATACAGCCATACTGCTCGTTGCTGTATACATCCCTCCCAGCTCCAACAACAGCAACAGGAGCGAGGCACTAAATGAACTGTACCAGCACATCAGTGAGCAGCAGACAGCCCACCCTGATGCTTTTCTCATCTTGGCTGGGGATTCAATCATGCAAAGAGTGTGTTCCCAAAAATACACCAAAACATAGACTTTCCAACTCGGGGAAACAAAATTCTAGACTTTGTTTACACCACCCAGAGAGAAGCTTACAAGGCCCTACCCCTCCCCCACATCGGTGCCTCAGACCACATCACTGTCATGCTAATGCCTGCATACAGACCACTCGTTAAAGTCACCAAACCAGTTCATAAACAGATAAAAGTGTGGCTGGAAGGGTCGTCAGAGGCTCTTCAAGACTGTTTTAACACCACTGACTGAAATATGTTTAAGCAGGCTGCCACATACAATAACAGACGCTCCAGGAGTACTCAGAGACTGTCACTGCCTACATCACCAAGTGCATTGATGATGTAACAGTCACAAAGACCATCACTGTCCGGGCCAAACAGAAGCCGTGGCTAACAGGGGAGGTCTACGGACTCCTGAAGAAGCGGAACGGTGCCTTCAGAGCTGGAGATGAGGTGGTCTTGAAGACAGCTAGGGCCAACCTTTACCGCGGCATCAGAGAGGCTAAGAGACAGTACTCCCGGAGGATAGCCCATCATTTCAGCGACAGCACAGACACCCGGAGCCTGTGGCAGGGGATACAGACAATTACGGACTACAAGCCCCCACCACGCACCTGTGACAGCACCATCTCTCTGCTGAACGAACTGAACATCTTCTTCGCTCGCTTTGAGGCACAAAACAGCACCACTGCACAGAAAACTCCACCTCCTCCCGGCAACCAGGTGATGACACTGTCCCCGGACAGCGTGAGGAGATCCCTCAGCAGGATCAACGGATCCTGGTCCAAAGCTCCGGGTCCTGACAACATTCCTGGGCGTGTACTGAGAGACTGTGCAGTGGAACTCACTGATGTCTTCACAGACATTTTCAACACCTTGCTAAGCCAGGCTGTTGTCCCCACATGCTTCAAAGCTACCACCATCATTCCAGTCCCGAAGCAGTCGTCTCCATCCTGCTTCAATGACAACCGTCCAGTTGCACTTACCCCCATCCTCATAAAGTGCTTTGAACGGCTAGTCATGCAACACATCAAATCTGCCCTCCCTCCCTCCCTCCTTGGACCCCTTCCAGTTTACATATCGGTCCAAACGCTCGACCGATGACGCCATCGCCACTACCCTCCACTCAGCACTCACACATCTGGACAAAAAAGACTCACATGTCAGAATGCTGTTCATAGACTTCAGTTCAGCATTCAACACAATCATCCCTCAACAGCTTATTCACAAACTGGTCCAGCTGGGGCTCAATACTTCGCTGTGCAACTGGCTGTTGGATTTCCTGACTGGAAGACCTCAGGCAGTTAGGGTCGGCAGCAACACATCAGCAACATCACACTGAACACTGGGGCCCCCCAAGGATGTGTGCGGAGCCCCCTCCTCTTCACTCTGCTGACACACAACTGCACACCATCACACAACTCCAAACTCTTCATTAAGTTTGCGGATAACACGGCTGTAGTGGGTCTCATTAGCAACAGAGATGAGACAAACTACAGGAGCGAGGTGAGCCGCCTGGCCGGGTGGTGCAGTGACAATCTCTCTCTGAATGTGGAGAAGAAGAAGGAGATTGTTGTTGACTTCAGGAAAGTGCACACTCAGCATGCTCCTCTGACCATCAACAGTGCGACTGTGGAGAGAGTGAGCAGCACAAAGTTCCTGGGTGTGCACATCACAGAGGATCTCTCCTGGACTGACAACACCGCAGCACTGGCCAAGAAAGCACAGCAGCGTCTCTACTTCCTCCGCAAACTGAGAAGAGCCAGAGCCCCGGCCCCCATCATGTGCCCCATCGAGAGCATTCTGACGAGCTGTATCATTGTGTGGTATGGTGCCTGCAACGCGTCCTGCCGCAAGACACTTCAACGCATAGTGAGAGCAGCTGAAAAGATCGCTGGTGCCTCTCTCCCCTCCCTTCAAGACATCTACAACACCCGTCTCACCCGAAAAGCCCTCAGCATTGCAGGTGATCCCACCCACCCGAAACACAGCTTCTTCAGTCTGCTGCCATCAGGGAGGAGACTGCGGAGTCTCCAGGCCAGGACCAGCAGACTGAAGGACAGCTTCATCCATCAGGCTGTCAGGAAGCTGAACTCCCTCCCGACCTTGCCCCCCCTCCCTTCTTTTGCCCCACACACCACTGAACTCTGACCCTCTAACAGACTCTCCCACTCCCCCCTCCCAAATACACAAACACACACTGTCACTTTAATCAGTCTAAATAAGCTCTTTTGCACTACAAATCATTTTTTGCACTACGATATATATCTGCACTGTTGTTTACTGTACTGGTTGCACTCTATCTGTCTATGCCTTGTGCTTTAATATATATTTTTACATTTACCGTATTGTATGTTTGATAGTTGTATTTTGTATTTGTAGTAAGTTATCTGTATGCACACACGGTCTGAGAAGTAAAGCGAATTTCAATTTATCTGGTGTTATGTGCTGTACATGTGGAGAATTGACCAATAAAGCAGACTTGAAACTTCGTGATCTTCAAAGAACTCTGAGTCTTGCAAACTAAGACTTTTCAGCAAAACTGCTCAAGCCTCTGCGTCATCAAGAAGCCAACCAATCCAATGAGGGGTCTCCCAAAAGGACGTCATCCAAACGTCACCTCAGCGACCAATCCGAAAGCTCCGGGGTTCCCTCAGAAGTCATCCAGGAAGCCTTCGTCAGTAACGAGAAATCAACTCAGCTTTTCAGCTGTCAACCAAACAAAACGCAAGTACAAGCAAAATCGTCGATCTGCTGAACTGACGCTGGTGAATTGAGTTAAGCAGTAAACTTAAGACAAACCTCTGCTTTGTGAATTCTCTCAGATGAATTTAAATCACTCGTGAAAACGAGCTAGAACTTTAAAACTTTATGCAACCCCGTCAACTCTCATTCTAAAGAAACTGTATGTTTGTGTGTATGTGTGTTTTAGCTTAGTTTTGATGTAATCTAGAATAGCCAATAAAATTCATGTTTCATTTATAAAGAATCATTGTTTGGTGTCATATAATTTTAAGGTTAAAACTTTTGCCAAAGATCCCTTGCTACCTAGCTCATATCATACTTATAATAATTACAATAATAGCTTACTTATAATAATTGTACTGACCGTGGCCAGAGAAATACAAAGATTCAAGTTGTTAAAATATAAGAAGCACCGGCTCGCTGGAGACCCTTGATTTTAAAGTGTCAACTATCAGTTTGAATTCAGCTTTAATCAGGTTGACTCAGAATTTTCAGATTCGAGTCCTTTCAAAACTGAGCTAGAAATAAAATTAATGATTAATTCCCTTATAGAATAGACTACAAATGAGTATTCATTACAATATAAAAGCATAATAAAGAAGCAATTTTTGCCGTCCCAATACCAAAAACAATTTTTTTAGAAAAAATGGGGGCCCGGGAACTTTGAGTTTTCTAGGACTACATAACTCAACATGCGTGATCTGTGTGTGATTGGGATGATATAGCCCTACTGATAAGTCAGAAACGCATATCATTACAACAACACCTTACACTAGTATCGCAGAAGAAATACTGTATGCGCACAACCCATCTCGACTGGAGTGGAAAATGAATCATCGTGGTTTATGCAGCACTGTTTGCAACATGAGACAAAGGTTGGATTTAGGAGTCTAACTTGCAACGCCAGACCAATGATTAGTCAAAAACCTGCTTTATGGCAGGCCATGTGCTTCGGACTGATGACTATTTTGTAGTAAGTAACAAATATGCTTTGGGGAAATGTATCAGAGTAAAAGTATACATTTTAATCAGGAAATGTAGTGGAGTAAAAGTAAAAGTTGGCTGAAATATAAAAACTCAAGTAAAGTACAGATACTCCCAAAAAATAGTTAAGGACTGTAACAAAGTATATTACTTCGTGAATTACACAACGGGCTTGTACCTGGGTTTACTTACCAGCTCTTCCACAAAATGATTTTTTGGTAAAACCTGTTAACACTAAAAAAATATTGGCAAATTTGATAGCTAATTTATTTATATTCTAAATCAATTAAAATACCTTTTGAATTCACTGAATGAATATGAATGAATGAATGAATGATAGAGAAATAAGGTAAACAAATAAATAAAATAAAGTGAACTTAGTTTATTGTACACAATTAAACATAGCAGCAAACTATTAGCTGGCAGTAGCACCCATACATTGCTAACCGATCAGACTTTCACTACAATGGCACATGCACAGTTATTGTTTTTAATGCATTTCTCAAATGCAACATGCAGTTTATATAGTCTTAATGTATCTTGTCCCATTATCAACCTAACCACAGGCTCTACTCTTCAAAATGGTAACCCCCAAAAACAGCAACATAACACAAACCCCTGTAAATCCCAACATTGAACAGACCATTACACAGAAACAGATCTTATACTATCATAATTGTGTGCAAAAATAAACTTCATGTACTCTTCAGTCTGTATCAAAGAACGATTTGTATGATTGTTAATTGAACTGAAGTTGCGGTTAAAGATAAAAGTATAGATATGGATTATGGAATGAGTAAATACTGTCATTTTGGTATGACCAACTCAAACAATTGAGATATTTAAAGATTTTATTAAGGTAGTACTGTATAATTATCTATTATTGTGACATTCACAAAGCCACAACACTCAGTTGTGAACCCTCTTTGCACATGAGCAGCTTCTCTTTGCTGACCTGAGGTCAGTGAGTGTTGTGTCTGTTCAGCTGCAGCTGCTCACAGTTGATTGGATGTTCTTTTCATGGGAGGAAAGTGGACGCAAGCTCTCATACTGCTCACAGAAAGCTCAGGGACTCTCTAAATACCAACAGCATGAACACTCTAATGCTCTGTGTGTTTTATGTCATATTCTCCAGAGTTTATGAAATCCAGTGTAAATCTCACCCAAAGCCTTCATGTGGATACCCTCCATCCCAATGGTGCAGGTCTCTGGAGATTGCCATAGAATGTGGGGTAAGTCTGTTTAAGAGGTTGATTTTAAGTCTTGAAACAATTACATTATTTTTTTGCCATCTTTAAATGATAGAGGCATTTCTGCAGCTCAGTATCAAGATTTTAATGATTTGTGGCTTGTTAAAAACCGTAATGTTGCTGCATCTCAAGGCATGTCGATCTTTTTATTTAAAAATGGTTAAGGTGACCTACAATACAGAATAATTCATCTGTTTTCACTTGCATAAAGCAATATAGTACTTGATGTTAATTTGCAGTGTTACTGACTGTTTAGAATATTGACTTTTATGGAGTATATTGCACAGATACACTGGTCTTGTAATGAAGCTGTGTTCAACATCACTTTCAAAGACTTCTTTGTGCTTATAAATTACTCTCATGCTTTTGAACACAAACAGCTTCCAATTAAACAGGCCATGAGTCACATCATGAGTTTGATGATGGTCCTCATGTCTACAACTGTATGTCCTTATACTCTAAGCTCAGGGTAGGGCTGCATGATAAATCGCATGTGATATTTATTGTGCATCTTGTCAGTAAAGCCGGTTCTGTAATCAGCGGTAAATCTCCATCACATGCGTGCTATCACATGGAGCAGCATTTACTACACCGAGCCGTTGTTCACTGACAAGCTGCGCAAAATATGATTGTGGTTTTGCGCAGCTTGTCAGTGAACAATGGCTCTGTGTAGTAAATGTTGATCCATGTGAAAACACGCACGTGATGTTCATCCTGTAAATAGTTTAAAGATATAAAAAAAATTAAACAGAATTACTGAGTTGGAAAAATGATCACCCCCTCCTAAAAATGACTTGTAAACTCAATCAGGTGTAGCTAATCACCTTCTCAATGGCACACAAATCCATTTGACTTTCAACTGTGGTCATTTTGATTAGCTCAGCATGAAAAGAGCTTTCCTGGAGAATTTCAGTCCTTGGTAGAGCAACTGAAGCAAACAATCAACTATGGGTGGCACTGTCAAAATATCTCTGGAATATCTTTCCTTATGCATCTGAATAGGTGTGGAAACAATGTATGGAACTGAACGCAACCCGGCCAGACCCAGTGGTTCCTCCCGTAGAGATCACTCTCTATTACGAGAGCCTTTGTCCAGGCTGCAGAGCGTTCCTAACAGAGCAACTCTTCCCAACATGGACTTTACTAAAAGATGTAATGGAAGTCAACCTGGTGCCCTTCGGCAATGCTAAGGTACACCTCTGCTCTTTCATAGGAGTCTGTGTGTTGTAATTGATAAAATGTTGTGATGTTTCTTTTGTCTATGACTGTTAACTTGCAATTTAAGGAACTTCCTGAAGAGAATTCATTCTCATGTCAACATGGAGAACCAGAGTGCTATGCTAACATGGTTGAGGTGAGTTTATTACCTAACATGTTGACTACGCTACAAATAAAATTTACATGTCATTACATAACAAATGATTGATTAAATATATTAATGATTTTTTTTATTTGTGTGTTTGTATATTATGTTTAGAGTATTTTGTTATTAGCTTAGCAGCATGCAAACCTCAGGAATATGCTGTGTGAAAGCAGTAAAAAGAGCAAGGCAGCTCACTTGATTTTGTGGATTTGAAAAAGATTTATCTCTTTCTCTAGTTAAACATTCCTAATAGTTCTTCTTTTTAATAGGCATGTGTTTTATATGCAGCCAATCATTCAGCATTTCCTGTCATTTACTGCATGGAGTCATCTGCAGATGTACTAAAATCTGCTAAGCCTGTAAGCATCTCTGAGCCAACATTACTCGCCCTCATTACAGCATTATGTTTGAACAAAGAAGCCATTATGAGTCTTTTTTTTTCTTTGCCAGTGTTTGCAGCTCTATGCACCATTTGTTAAATGGCAGACCATAGAGTCTTGTACCAGAGGAGAGCTTGGCCACAGTTTGATGCATCAGAATGCAGTGAAGACGCAGGCGCTCAAACCAGCACACATTCATGTTCCCTGGATCACCTTCAATGGGGTGAGACCTTCTCAAAGCAGAGCAGTTGAGCTAATAGAATCTGTTATGTTGAAATAAAAGACACTAAGATTTGTGATGAGAGAGTTTGAGATTTACATGGTTTTTTTCTCCTCAGGAATACACTAGTGAATGGGAAGATAAGGCTATGTCCACTCTCTTCACCCTTGTGTGCAGTTTGTACAAAGTACAGTATGCTCATGTGTTTTTTCACATGTACCATTTGTGATTGCTGAAATACGGCACATGCTCATCAACAGGACTCAATTAAAAATCTTAATTCTCTTACAGGGAATCAAGCCACCAATCTGTACTGGAGCCCTGAAAAAACTGGACCGAAGCTTTTGCTAGTGGAAGAAAGAAGTATTGCACAATACACACAATTGTGATATCTCATGATTCTTCAATTTTAGTCTTTTTCTGTTTAAGGTAAAATAAAAAGTAGGCTACTTTTTTTATATATATATAATGTTGACACCATTTCAACCATATGTATGTGTACTTGGCTATACTTTTGGGATAAAAGCATACTTAACATAAAAGTGTTTTTTGTAACTTCATTATCAACTACAAATAAAGAGTTTAAAGGAAACCATAAAAATTGTCAGCAAATCAATAACATGCAGCACAAACTGCCTCCTGTGGCGATTAATGACCTTTTGCCTCAGTTGAAAATTTCCATTTGAAAATTATCTAGGATGTCTAATGGATTTTTCAAATCCATGTGAATGCATGGAAAATATATAACAGACCAATTCACGATGTCCTCATGTTTTGTCATCAAATTCAAAACATTGGCACTGGGGTTGCTACTGGAACTGCACTGAAGTCACTTAAAGTTTCAAGAAACAGATCAACCAATTCTCAACCATAAAAATGCACTTGGCCTACTACAATAACTTTTCATCGCTTTATATTTTTATATTTTGGCAGAATATATCACTTCATGTCTCGTTCTATCTCTAAAGGTAACATTTCTTTATCTCTATCTATCTCTCTGTTAGTGCTATTGGATCTTAGTGCTGCATTCGACACTTGACCACAACATTATTTTGAATAGACTAGAAAACTTTGTTGGCATTAATGAAAGTGCATTAGCTTGGTTCAAATCGTAATTATCTGACCGTCATCAGTTCGTAGCAGTGAATGAAGAGGTATCATATCGATCCCAAGTGCAGTATGGAGTACCTCAAGGCTCAGTACTAGGGCCGTTACTTTTCTCGCTTTACATGTTACCCTTGGAAGATATCATCAGAAAACACAGTGTTAGCTTTCACTGTTGTGCTGATGATACTCAGCTCTATATTTCTTCGCAGCCCGGCGAAACATACCAATTGGAAAAACTAACGGAATGCATAGTCGATATAAAAAAACTGGATGACAAGTACCGGTAATTTCTTACTGCTAAATTCTGAAAAAACAGAGGTGTTAATTATAAATACATAAAACCTAAAAACTCTGTACGTAATAATCTAGAACACTGTCTAGCACTTGATGGATGCTCTGTCAATTCTTTGTCATCAGTTAGGAACCAAGGTGTTAATTCTTACATGCTAATCTGAAAAACGAGGTGTGTAATATAAATAAATACATAACCAAAAACCTCTGCATGTAATAACCTAAAACACTGTCTAGCACTTGATGGATGCTCTGTCAATTCTTTGTCATCAGTTAGGAACCTAGGTGTGCTATTTGATAGCAATCTTTCCTTTGAAAGCCACATTTCTAGCATTTGTAAAACTGCATTTTTCCATCTCAAAAATATATCTAAAATACGACCTATGCTCTCAATGTCTCAAATGTCTTTGACACAATCTGTATTGTTAAAAGCACTATATAAATAAAGGTGACTTGACTTGACTTGACTTTACTTTAACTCTGAGGCTCAACTTAATTTCACAAAAAAGCTTCATTCACAAAATCAAAAGTTGGATCTTAATTGTTGTTAACAATGCTGTACTGATGTCATGATTTGTACACCTGCGTGTAAAGTATAAGTAACACCTTACTTCAATTTCTGTAGATCGTTCTAGAGCCACCATTACTTGTGGACCATTTTTCTTGCAATATTTTCTATTACTGCTACATGCCCATTTTCACCAGCAGAGGGCAGTGTCGTTTTTATTTCATATTTAATTTATTTAAATGATAGTTCTGAGGGACACTGCTGGGTGTGTCGTTGTTTTTTTTTTTATTGTTTCAGGCTGTTTTTTAAAAATATATGAACAAAATAATTAAAAATAATTTGAATTAATGGATCAATGTTGATTGAAGACCAGTAATGCTGCAGCATTCTGGATCATTTGTACTAATTTTAGATAATTGATAATGTACGATTCAGTTAGTTAAGATATGGTCAAGATGTGTTTAAGGAAGCTATGCTATGTTCATATATGGTCTTTCCTGTGTTGGAGTGCCCCTTGCTGTTTAGATAAGTTTGATATACAAGTTTTGAGTGATGCAAGCTCTACATGAGAGCTAATAAACATGTTGTTCTCCAATATACAAATAGTCTCTGTCTCCATAACAAACTGCATGGTGTCAGAAGTCAAAATATTCAACAAAGAAAGAGGATAGAAGAGGACACAATGGCCGAAGGATTTCGCCGACCAGACCCGCTGATTTTCGTTAGCAACATAGAAGAAAACTGGAATTTGACATATTTATCGCAGCAGCCCACAGTGAAAAGCCAGATAAAACGAAAGCCTACATACTCCTCAATCTTGCGGGACCAGAGGCAACTGAAAGAGAGCGTTCATTCACATGCTCCAGCGATACTGGCTGCCAATGGGCAAGATGTAATTACACCAGCGGAGTCAAGAGAGGATCCAGAATCCAGAGAAACAATAATGTACAGTATGTGGAAAATAATGTGTTTTTTAACCTTAAACTGCATAGACACATTTCATTACACCAAATACACAAAATAATGTTATTTTTTAGCAACGTCATATGACCCCTTTAAAGCGTAAATTCAGAGAAGTGTGCAATCTGGAGATAAACCGTGACGATGGAGAGACATTCGTTTAAAGGGTTCATATGATGCGTTTTAAATTTTTCCTTTCTCTTTGAAGTGTTACAAGCTCTTGGTGTATAAAGATGATCTGTAAAGTTGCAAAGACTAAAGTCTCAAATCAAAAGAGATATTCTTTATAAAAGTTAAAAGTCAACCACGCCTACCTAAAACGGCTCGTTCTAACACGCCCCCACATGTCTATGTCACGATGTGGGAAGATTTGCATAACGCCGCCCAAATGTTCACACAAAGAAAGGAGGCATAACTTTTATTCTCGCTGTAGTATTGTTGTTGCCACCGCAGCCATGTCGTGAAGACGCTGTGTGTTTAGTTGTGAAAGCGAAACTACTTTTGTTTTGGTCTTCCAAAAGAGGTATATCCGCTTCATCATGCCTAGAGCTGCTCTGTGCTGGTCGCTGAGGAAATACATCATGCTTCGCGCTGTGATTGCTTGATATCTTTCAACCATGGACGCAGCGGAGTCCAATATCAGATGTTTTTCAATACATTGAGGAGAACTGTTTTCTGATCCTGGTATAGTATACCGGCAATGCCTGCTTGTTCGGACTCACAGCGTGTAAATAAGTTTTTTTATATTTACAATTTAAATTCCAAACGCGAGTTTTGAGCAGTGTAGAGTAGCGCTATTTGCGTAACATTTCTGTCACACGCTTGAGGTATTCAGCCAATCACAATGCACTGGATAGCTGGCCAATCAGAGCACACCTCGCTTTTTTCAGACCGATGAACTTTGTAAAAAATCAACGCGTTTCAGAAAGGCGTGGCATAGAGGATAAACAATAAGTGGTAACACTTTAAAATAAGTTTTCATTAGTTAACTACATTAGTTACATGAACTAACAATGAACAATACTTATACAGCATTTATTATCTCTTTGTTATTGTTAATTTCAACATTTACTAATACATCGTTAAAATCTTGTTAACATTAGTTAATGCACTGTGAACTAACAATGAGCATCTGTATTTTTATTAACTAACGTTAGTGAAGATTAGTAAATACAGTAACAAATGTATTGCGGTTAGTTCATGTTAGTTTATACATTAACTAATGTTTAACTAATGAACCTTATTGTAAAGTGTTACCACAATAATGTACAGTATGTGGAAATAATGTTTTTTTTAACCTTAAACCGCATAAATATTTCATTACACCAAATACACAAAAAATGTTCTTTTTAGCAACCTCATATGACCCCTTTAAGCAGAAATAAAAAACCAGGAGTAACCATTGAGGCTTACTTGAGTAGGGGAGAGCGGGGCACAAAGTAAAACTTTTTGACTTTCTCAGTCTGTGTAAATCCACATGGGGTTCATAGCATAATTTTTTTATCCACAGTTATTTTGTAAACATAGTCACGGGACAACATACCCCGGAGGTGGGCTGCATTGTAACATCTGAGGGGCACATTGTAACATATGACAGCTTAAAATATTATCTGATCTAATAAAAAATATGCAAGACAAACTAAAATATTTAGTCAATAAAATAAAATCTTACATTTAAAAAAATAATTTTAAATAATTTTTTTAAATAAAAGTGTTTTTTTACGAAATAAAATGATCTGATGTGGAGTTTGACATGTACCAAATTGCAACCAGCTTGGGATGACCCACATAAATGATGCAAAATGCTTTTACATTTCTTGAATAATACCTTCGAGCATAAACTTGACTGTCATCGTTATTCACCTCATTCCTCATAGGGTTTCTCATTAAAATACATTACTAACTGGTGTAAATTACATTGCTAATGTCATATAATAGCACATTGTAACACAGTGTTACAACGTGCCCCATCTGCGCAACTGGAATTTAAAATTGGTTAGTGTCTTCTGCTAGTTAGCGACGTATTAAAAAACTATCTAATTTGATCAATAACAGATTGGAGATCAAAATAATAGCAGATTTGCATTATTTTAAATAAATACTAAAAACTGAGATGAAAAATTAACTTAAGCCAGAATTTAAAATTTTGCTATGGTAAAAGTAAATGTTCAGCGATATCTTCAAAAGATTTTTGAATTTTGGCACAGTTTTTTTTTTATATAGTGTTGATATGGCAACTAGCAAATACCATAAATTTTGTTATGCTAGCATGTGTGGAAATATTCAAACCATGTGTGTTACAACTAACCCCGCGTTACTGTGTGTCCCGCACTCCCCTACGCTAAGAAATAAAGCAAAAATATGTAACTTTGGTGCACTCACAGACGAATTAATCAGAGACAGACTGGTGTTTGGCATAGACAATGATAGCGTGAGAAGAGTGTTGCTCAGAGAAAGTGATTTAACTCTGGCAAAAGCTATTAAAATATGCCAAATCAGTGAATTAACCATGCAGCACACAAAGGTCCTGGCTGCACCATGCAGCGGGCCTATGAGCATTTATGCAGTACTACAACACAAGGGGGAGAAAAAACGTTGTGCATTGGCAGCAACCGCATCAGAAATACCAGAGTGGGACAAAGAACTTTGTTAACCCATAAGAACCCGCTGTGACGGAAATCTGGAAAGGTCTTTTTAAAGCATTATCCCTCACTTTCAACTCAGGAAGTCCCTAAGTGACCTATAAGGAACACACAGGTTCAGTCATGTGACAATGTGTGCATTTTTGTTGCCATGGCAACATTTCCAAAATGGTGGCCTGTCTGGTTAGCAGATGTTGCAGTGTCAGCTTTTTTTAAAAAGCTTGTTTTTGTTACTAAAGGTATGTTTTAACCCATGCAACAATTATAATGTTTTAATAACATATCCTAGATTACACTTAACCTGATTTTAATAAATTTCTTGAACAAATTAATATAAAACAAGTTATGAAAATATTGTGGTGACATATATGTCACATCGGGTTGTTAACCTTAAAACAGGAGGTGTAATTTTGATGTGACGTATTTGCAGTGTTGGGCAAGTTGCTTCCAAAATGTAATATACTTTATATATATTACTAGTTACTGTCTTTTGAAAGTAATTAGTTACATTACAATATTACTGTCTCTGAATTGTAATGTGTTACACTACTTTTGAGTTACTTTCACCAAAATATCCACATAAGTATCACAAAATGCCAAAATGTAGTTTATTGCTGCTCATTCTACATCCAGTGGAGGGTAATGTGGTAGGTCTACAGGTGCATCTCAATAAATTAGAATGTCGTGGAAAAGTTCATTTATTTCAGTAATTCAACTCAAATTGTGAAACTCGTGTATTAAATAAATTCAATGCACACAGACTGAAGTACTTTAAGTCTTTGGTTCTTTTAATTGTGATGATTTTGGCTCACATTTAACAAAAACCCACCAATTCACTATCTCAACAAATTAGAATATGGTGACATGCCAATCATCTAATCAACTCAAAACACCTGCAAAGGTTTCCGAGCCTTCAAAATGGCTCTCAGTTTGGTTCACTAGGCTACAATTATGGGGAAGACTGCTGATCTGACAGTTATCCAGAAGACAATCATTGGTCTTCACAAGGAGGGTAAGCCACAAAACATTCATTGCCAAAGAAGCTGGCTGTTCACAGAGTGCTGTATCCAAGCATGTTAACAGAAAGTTGAGTGGAAGGAAAAAGATGCACAACTAACCGAGAGAACCGCAGCCTTATGAGGTTTGTCAAGCAAAATCGATTCAAAAATTTGAGTGAACTTCACAAGTAATGGACTGAGGCTGGGGTCAAGGCAACAAAAGCCACCACACACAGACGTGTCAAGAAATTTGGCTACAGTTTTCGTATTCCTCTTGTTAAGCCACTCCTTAACCACAGACAACGTCAGAGGCGTCTTGCTAAGGAGAAGAAGAACTGGACTGTGCCCAGTGGTCCAAAGTCCTCTTTTCAGATGAGAGCAAGTTTTGTATTTCATTTGGAAACCAAGGTCCTAGAGTCTGGAGGAAGGGTGGAGAAGCTCATAGCCCAAGTTGCTTGAAGTCCAGTGTTAAGTTTCCACAGTCTGTGATGATTTGGGGTGCATTGTCATCTGCTGGTGTTGGTCCATTGTTTTTTTTGAAAACCAACGTCACTGCACCCCGTTTACCAAGAAATTTTGGAGCATTTTCATTCTTCCTTCTGCTGACCAGCTTTTTGATATGCTGATTTCATTTTCCAGCAGGATTTGGCACCTGCCACACTGCCAAAAGCACCAAAAGTTGGTTAAATGACCATGGTGTTGGCGTGCTTTATTGGCCAGCAAACTCACCAGACCTGAAAACCATAGAGAATCTGTGGGGTATTGTCTAGAGGAAAATGAGAAACAAGAGACTAAAAAATGCAGATGAGCTGAAGGCCACTGTCAAAAAACCTGGGCTTCCATACCACCCCGGCCTCTTTCTTCTCATTCATTGACATGTTACACCTGGTGCCGAAACTCGGGAAGGAAGCAGGAGAGCCGCCGCCGTCATGCAAACTCCGACAAGTACGCCATTTGCAGATGTAATTTCATCCCTCGCGGTCCTCCATCAAGAGCAACATCAAGCGTTACTGGACATGCGGACTGATCCAGGCCATCGTCCAGGCGCAGCAGGAGGACCATGAGAGGTTCCGGAGCTGGATGGACCGGGAGGTTCGGGCAGAAGCAGCCACGCAGCAGACCCCGGCTCCCCACCTGCCGCTGAACAAGATGGGGTCTCAGGATGACCCCGAAGCCTTCCTGGATCTGTTCGAGAAAACCGCGGAAGCCGGTGGGTGGCCACGAGAGCAATGGCCTGTGCGCCTGATACCCCTATTATCGGGGGAAGCGCAGGTGGCTGCTCATCAACTGCCCGTGCAGAACCTCCTGGTCTTTGACGATCTCAAAAGGGCCATCATCCAGCGGATCGGCTGAAGCCCGGAGCAACATCGCCAGCGATTCCGTTCGCTGGACCTGGGCGAGAGCGGCCGATCCTTTGTGCTGGGCCAACGGTTCCGGGACTCATGTCGCAAGTGGCTACTGGCTGAGGGAAGCGACGTCGAGCACATCATCGACCATGTGTTACTGGAGCAGTTCATCACTCGGCTGCCAAAGAAGATGGCAGAGTGGGTCCAGTGCCACCGACCGACGTCGCTGGACTCGGACATCCAATTGGAGGAGGATCAGATGGTGGCGTGCCCTGGGGTCGGCGAATCCCTTCCAGCTGTCTCTCTCTCTTCCCCTTTATTTTCTCCCTCTCTCTCTGCCTCTCGACCTGTCCCTCTTCCCAGGTCTCGTCCTCCAGGTCCTCCGCAAGTCCCGCCCCGGGCCGGACTGGAGTATGCTACTGGCCCGAGAGCTCCGCCCAGGGTGGAGGGGCTGACCACGGCTGGGACCGATGCCGCATCTGGTTCCCCGCTCTCTCCACGCCAATCATTTGACTCACTACCTGCCACTAGGGCAGCGGGAAGGGTTTCCCCCCCTTTGGGGCCGGCCTGTTGGCGTTGCGGGGACCCAGGTCATTTTATTGATCGGTGTCCAGGGATGGAGGTGGGGACAATGATCCGGGTCCCGGATGCCCCGCAGGCTGCCACCAGGCTGGCTGGCACCAAATATCTGTATTAAGGGGGGTACCTATCAGGACGCGATGATTTTCTTCTGGAGCAGTCTCAGGACGAGTCATTGAAACATGCTTTTGAACAGGTCCGTTATATCGACAGTCAACCTCTCCAACCTGCTTGTCCGCTTTCCTATCCATATTTTGCGATTATAAAAGACAGGTTGTATCGAGTGTCCCAAGACGCTCAGACAAAGGAAGATACAACACAGCTGTTAGTACCAAAAAGCCGTCGGGAAATGCTTTTCCAGGCGGCTCATTGTAATCCCATGGCTGGACATTTAGGTCAAACAACAACACTAAATCGTCTCATGGCCCGTTTCTTTTGGCCGGGCATTCACGAGAACGTGCGCAGCTGGTGCTTGTCATGAATGTCAGCTGGTAAATCCACCGGCCTCCCCAAAAGTGCCATTGCGCCCTCTACCGTTAATGCAGGTCCCCTTCGAAAGAATTTGGATGGACCTCATTGGGCCATTAGAGCGATCCGCAAGAGGGCATCGTTTTGCATTAGTGCTGGTAGACTATGCAACACGATATCCTGAGGCAGTGGCGCTCTGCAGCATCTCCGCCAAGAGTGTTGCGGACGCACTGTTTCAATTAATCTCCCGAGTGGGGATCCCGAAAGAGATCCTCACTGACCAAGGCACGGCGTTTATGTCACGTACATTACGCGAACTGTACGAATTATTGGGCATTAAGTCGATTCGCACCAGTGTCTATCACCCACAAACGGACGGGCTGGGGGAACAATTTAATCGCACGTTGAAAACCATGATTCGGAAGTTCGTTCACGAGGATGCCAAAAATTGGGATAAATGGCTGGAACTGCTCTTGTTCGCTGTGCGGGAGGTCCAGCAAGCCTCCACGGGGTTTTCCCCCTTCGAGCTTCTTTATGGACGTCAGCCCCGGGGGGTTTTAGACGTCCTGAAAGAAACTTGGGAGGATGGACCTTCTCAAAGTCAGAATGAAATTCAATATTTGTTACAGGCCCAGGACAAACAAAGCCGGGTGTACAACAGGGGAACCCGCTTACGAAAATTTGCAGCGGGAGAGAAAGTACTTGTATTACTCCCAACTTCGAGTTCTAAATTACTTGCAAAGTGGCAAGGACCGTTTGAGGTCACACGGCAAGTTGGAGATCTCGATTATGAGGTGGTTCACACAGATAGGAGGTCGCACGTCAAATTTACCACCTCAACCTCCTGAAAAAATGGAGCGAGACGGAGTCAGTGATGCTGGCGACGGTAGTGAGTGGAGAAGATGATCTCGGGCCAGAGGTGAGCACTAAATCTCAATCTCTCGCTCTGGCCCCAGGAGGGGATCATCTCTCACCCTTCCAGCTCACTGATGTGGCCAAGTTGCAGGCAGAGTTTGCCGATGTGTTCTCGCCCCTCCCTGGTCGAACGAATCTCATTCAGCACTATATTGAGACCGAGCCAGGCATAGTAGTACGCAGTCGGCCATATCGTTTGCCTGAACACAAGAAAAAAGTGGTTCAGACCGAGTTAGAGGCAATGCTCGAAATGGGGGTAATAGAAGAATCCAACAGTGACTAGGCGAGCCCGATAGTTTTGGTTCCTAAAACAGACGGCTCTGTTTGGTTCTGTGTGGATTACCGCAAAGTAAATGCTGTGTCGAAATTCGACGCGTATCCAATTCGATTGACGAATTGCTGGACCACGACAAATGCTGGACCGTGTGCTGGGCACAGCTCATTTTTATTCGACACTGGATTTAACAAAAGGATATTGGCAGATCCCCTTATCGCCGGTATCTAAGGAAAAAACAGCCTTCACAACACCGTTTGGATTACACCAATTCATTACGCTTCCGTTCGGGTTGTTCGGGGCGCCGGCCACTTTTCAGCATCTCATGGACCGTATTCTTTGGCCCCATGCTGCATATGCCGCTGCCTATTTAGATGACATCATCATCTATAGCAATGACTGGCAGCGTCATATGGAGCATGTGAGGGCTGTTCTGAGAGCGCTGAGAGTGGCCGGACTCACGGCAAACCCGAAGAAGTGTGCGGTTGGGCGTGTGGAGGTCAGGTATCTGGGCTTCCACTTGGGTCACGGGCAGGTGCGTCCCCAAATTAATAAGACGGCGGCAATTGTGACCTGTCCGAGGCCCAAGACCAAAAAGAAGGTTAGGCAGTTCCTGGGGCTGGCAGGATATTATAGAAGGTTTGTGCCTAATTAATCGGACCTCACCAGCTCTCTGACTGATCTCACTAAAAAGGAAGCACCAGATCCTGTCCAGTGGACGGAGCTGTGTCAGCAGGCTTTTACTGAAGTAAAGGCTGCTCTGTGTGGCGGAACGCTATTACATTCTCCTGACTTTTCTCTCCCCTTCTTGTTGCAGACTGACGCATCGGACAGAAGGCTGGGTGCAGTCCTGTCCCAGGAGATAGAGGGAGAGGAGTGGCCGGTGCTGTACATTAGTCGCAAGCTTTCGAAGAGAGAGACTAATGGCGCTTTTCCACTGCGTGGTACGACTCGGCTCTGCACGGCTCAGTACAGCACAGCACCATAGAGAAGGAGCATTTGGCCATCAGGTGGGCTGTCCTCACCCTCCGATATTATCTCTTGGGACGGGAATTCACTCTCTGTTCGGACCACGCCCCCCTGCAGTGGCTCCACCGCATGAAGGATACCAACGCGCGGATCACTCTTTGGTATCTGGCTTTACAGCCTTTTAAGTTCCAGGTGGTCCACAGACCGGGTGTACAGATGGCTGTGGCCGACTGTCTCCTCCGGAAAGGGGGGGGGGGGGCTGCAGGCCGGACGGCTCCACGGCCTGAGTCGGGCAGTGGGGGTATGTGGCGAGGGGGGCGTGGTTCAGCAAGGTCTGCAGCGGGAGAGAGAGACCGACTGCTGACTGGGGAGAGAATGTGCCTGCTCTGGAGAGCCCTGTGATTGTGCATGTGCAATTGTGCTATATTGAGCGCTGGAAGCATGACGTTCTGTTTACTTTCTTTGAAGCTGAATAAAAACCCCAGCAGCAGTCAAGCCGACCCCGTCCTCTTCCTTCTCAAGTCATTGACATTGTTACAGTCACATAATGTGATGAGCTGCTCAATTCATTTAGCTAATTCAATTATTTTAGTGTTATGTATTTACTGCTGCTTATTTCAAAGCATATTTTAACAAATGTAGACATAAAAATAATGTCAAATTAATTACATTGATAATGAAATGTATTTTGAAACTATTTTGCATACCTGTAACTAAAACAAGATGTTTATATCATATGTTGGTCCTATTTTAAGGTTATTTTATCTTTTTTGTAGTAAGAATAAAATGAGCAGAGGCGATAACACATAACTGATGTGGTGATGCGATGAATGAACTAACTCATCTGTTATGCATTGAAGAGATAACACATAACATGTATATTGTATTACAGTAACTTAGTCCATTGTGTAAACGGCAAGCCGTTTTAGCTTAAAATATTCCAAGCGTTACTCGTCGTAATTGCATTTTTACAAGTAACAATTCAATTAGAGAGCTCTACAATTCAATTCTTACTAGTAACAATGCCCAATCAGAGAGCTCTCTAAATCTATTTTAACTAGTTGTAAATACAATAAGAGAGCTCTCTAATTTAATTAGAGAGCTCTGCAATTGCATTCTTACTAGTAAGAACTGAATTAGAGAGGTCTCTAATTCAGTTCTTACTAGTAACAATTATGATTGTAGAGCTCTCTAATTGAATTGTTACTAGTAAAAATGCAATTACGACGAGTAACACTGGGATTTATTTTAAGATAAACGGCTTGCCATAATAGTGCAGTGAAGAGATAACACATGACGGGTGCCTGTTGCACTGCATTGCATACAAGAACTAACTGAAAAGAAAAACATTGAAGAGAAAAAATCATATATGCTGTTGCATAGCAATAAATGCTAAGAACTAACTGTTTCATTGTTTTGCATACAATAATTAACTTATTGCGTTGTGCATAAAAGGAATTAAAGTGATAAAGGTGATAATGGTTTGATCAGAGTGATCAATTTTTTTTTTCACTGAGCATTGTATTGTTTGTTTGTTTACAGTTTTATTGCACAATATACACATTTTTGCAATGTTATTGCACTACGTGCATGTTTAACCTCCGGTGTGAGGTAGTTTTTTATTTTTATTCAGTTTGCAGATTTTCAAGTTATGAAAAATAAATCTAAAAATGTATTTCTGGTTAAACCATATACTTGAAAAGGTAGAATTTTGATATGTTGCAAAAGAGTTGTAAAATGTAATGATCACAGTTATGTGCTTTTGAAATATGTTGTAGCAAAGCATATAAAATGCAAAACTGTATTACTTCTGAAAACGGTTTTTGTTTTATCTTCCCAGAAAAGTAATCATTTCGATATATGTTGTGGAAAAGCAAATAAACAGGAAAAAACTGTTATTTAGCAAAAAAAAAACTGACAAAATGTTGTTGTTTTTTCAACTGAGAAATAAACACCCAATGTAACATATATGTAACATAAAAAATTATCATAAACCCCCAATGTCACATATATGTCACATTACAGATCTTCCACAAGGAGATGTTGTATTTCAAAAACAACTGCAGAAACATGTTATAAGTGGTCCATTTGGTCTGTTTTATATGCCCCATAATTTTCCTATAAGGAGAAATTGGCCCGGGCTCTTATGGTTTAATTGCAAAAATTGTGGTGGAAACCATCCAGCAAAGCGTGATCAATGCAAGGCTTTCGGACAACGTCACCATTGTAAAAAGTTGAATTATTTCAAGTCCCAGTGCAGATCTGCATCAAAAGACAATTTCAAATCCATCAATCAGATCACTGATGCAAACACAGACAGCAGCGAGGAGTCATTTCATATCAACGGGCTGTGTCTTGCTGCCAGTGAAATTGACGCAGTCAATCACCACAGTGCGATTAACGAGCAAGAAATACATTGTAGCGTGACAGTAAATGGCAAGCCCCAGAATAGCGTACGCTGCTTGCGTTCAGTGGTTATTCTCCAAAAGGGCGCTACGGTGATGCGGAGAGTCACAGAGACGAATTGTTGAATAAAGTCATTATTTTAGTTTTCTTCGTGCACATAAAGTATTCTTGTCACTTCATAACGTTACGGTTGAACCACTGATGGCAGATGGACTATTCTGACGATGTCTTTCATACTTTTCTGGACCTTGATGGTGTAATTTACTTTGCAGTCAATGTGACAGTCACAAGCCTCCTGGTTTTCATCCAAAATATCTTATATTGTGTTCCGAAGACGAACGAAGCTTTCACAGGTTTGGAACGACATGGGGGTAAGTGATTAATTACAAAATTTTCATTTTGGGGTAGAGAATCCCTTTAAGAAATGGGTAAGATGTGTTTAAGGAAGCTATGTTCATATGTGGTCTTTCCTGTGTTGGATTGCCCCCTGCTGGTTAAATAAGTTTGATATACAAGTTTTGAGTGATGCTAGCTCTACATGAGAGCTAGTAAACATGTTGTTCTCCAATATACAATAGTCTCGGTCTCCATAATAAACTACACTAATTAAACACGTTAAGTGGTTGAAGGGGGTCTTTAACAGTTATTATATCAAAATTATTATCCTACATACATAGGGAGAACATGCAAACTCCACACAGTAAGGTCTCCTGGCTCCGGGACTCCAACTGGGGACCTTCTTGCTGTGAGACAACAGTGCTACCCACTGAGCTGTCATGCTGCCCTTGTTATTGTCAAAAGTTCAATAATGCTTCATACCTATATTTACCAGCAGAGGGCAGTGCCACTGAATTTTTCTCCAACAAAACATGCCTTTAACTCCTGTGTCCAAAGGGAAGAAAAATAAAGTGGACAAAGGCTTTATACGTTTTATTGCCTGCCATTTTAACCCATATACATGCATTTTGAACATTAAACACGTGTGTGTTGTTTGTTTTCAGCAAATCACAAAAATGTCAGAGCAAATTTAACAATGTCCACATTAAGAAAGTTGAAGCACTCACTCAAGACATCTGAATCTAATTTCTCTGAGCAAAACACCTGGAAACGTCTTCACAGAATAATCAGTACCTCAGGTCAATTGAATCTTTTTTCCAAGATGAAAATAGTGGTAGGGCCAATCGATAAGCAATCGTTATCAAGAGTTTATACACTATCAAATAAACATCTGTGCATAAATCTATTAATTCCTGCAAAGTAAACCTATTTACCTGTAACCTTTGTGACAAATGTAAAGTGTATGTTCACGTTTATGTTGCTAACTTTTATTTTATAAAAAAAAATACTTGGAAAAACGGACACCTCATAAATTGTAATGTTTAGGTTAATGTTGAAGAGTGTTGAGGATGAGGACTTTAAGCTTGATGTAGGTGCTCCCTCAAACAATGAGTCTGCCATCTTCTGGTTGTTACAACACAATGTTTCAAAACACCCAGGGCAGGGCCAGTTGTTTAAAAAGCTTAATCTGGATTAGAATGATCTAGATTTGCAAATCCAGAAACAGGTTCTCCATTTCACTTTTCTGCTGGTTTTAAAAGCAAAATTGTATTGGATCACAATGATCTAGATACACACTTTTTCATATTTCCAAATCTGAATTACTAGTGCTCTATGGAGTCCCTAAATGGACATGGTGATGGAAAGTGCACTTTTTAAAATCTATCTTTCTATTGATCGGTCGGTCAGTCAGTCGATCGATCGACTGATATCTATTGAATCTTTAAGTATGCTCTGCTTTGCTGTTCTTGTTGTAATGCAACTTCAAAAGAACTTAAGAAGTTAATAACTTGGAATATGCACAAGATTTATGGGCCACTTTTTTGATGCATTTATGGTGCTTTTGCAGCCTTTTATGCTGAACTATCTCTTAAAAAGTACATATCTGAATGTGTACAGTACATCTGCCTGAGTGCAGGCATGTTTGCGTGAAATCACAGACTCGCATCTTGGTAAAACTGTATTTGTTGAAGTTGAACATCTCAAATCTAGTGACTTTCTGTTGCACTTATCCAAGTGGATAACTGGAAATTTCAACTTTCCTAGTTGAATAGAACACTTCACAGCACATGGACACAACTCAGTAACATCCTCACACACAAATCTATGCTTGTATTTCATCTGCTAATTAATGCTTCGCTTTCCGTTGAATCTTCAGAGATGCACCATGACTGACTGAGCAGATGTTCCACCAGATGCTCTTTGTGCAGCTTCAGGTACACTCATTCCCCTCAGTATCTATCATTATCATCTATCGTGACTACTGCAGTAACATAATAAGGTCAGAGAGTTGACATCACAGATATGTGTTTTTTTGTTTGATTGTTTGTTTTTATGGTAAATACCTGCACCCTCATTTGCCCCAGAAAGTATCTGTGAAAGGTCACACTTAAAAATTTAGTAATTTCTTTTGTTTTAAAGAAATATCAAATATAATATCAAATATATAATATCAAAGCAAGTGTTTTTTCCCCCCTCAAGGAAAACATGTCACAAAAAGAAGTTTAAGTTTTAAATGATAAATCAATGGATACTGTTCTACATAATAAACTGACTTCACACATCACATAAAAGTCACCTTGAGACCTGTTGGTTAAAAATGTTGGTCATAAATGGCTAATAAAAGTGACATTATTTCTGAGAAAAACTCAAACATCATTTGTTTCAGGATGCCACTTAGTTTAATATGTTGTATCTAAATGGAATGAAATTCAAACATTTTTACGCACACTTTTGGAGCCACTTTATACTGAATACAAATGTTCAGAACCACAAAAGAAAACAAGCAATAATTATTTCCCTTTTGTTTGTGCTTCTTTATTTTTCTGGTCCCTCACATAATATTTATTAAATAAACACTTTATCTGCAGTAAAGTTGTAAACGCAGAGTGTTTGACAAGAACATTTTTGTAAAGGTTAATGCTCTGTGTTTTGAATGTGCTCAAGATTCTAAAAGTGCTTTTATATCATGTATTGCTAAAGCAACTGGCATTAAATTATCAGAGGAAATATAGACACTGACAGAAAAACGGGGGCTGTACAGGGGCTTTCATTAGTGCTCATAATACACATAGATTTCACATACAGGATATATCTTTTCAGTTAGATGATGAAATGCATATATTAATGTTTTCGAGTGCCATCAACACTTGAAAAACAAAACAGAGTAAAACAAAACACCAATCGACACCCCGAACCCCACCCTGTCACAAAAAATAGCTTTTAGAAATGATCACATTTAGGACTTATTCACTGTGCTTCAATAAGGTTGAACCTGATGAAAAGATCTCAATCACATTTAATATGAAGGTAGTTTATATCATCAGACATGCATTATGCACTTTACTCTTGTTATACCAGGTTACATCACTGGCAAGCCAGTTAACTAAGAATGTCCTTCGTCCCGAATTGTTTTCCGATTTGCAATAGGCTTTTGTGATGCTATAGTATATGGAATTTGGAAGAGCGGATAGTGTCGCCTCTTCAGCTGTGCCCAGGCCTCTTCCTTCTTTGGATGAGAATCCCGTACAATGCAGAACCAGTTCAAGACTTTTATGTCTGCATTTTCGACACCGTACTATTAAAGACACAGCCTGATGTAAAAATGGCCACATTGATGATTTGGTCTGTCTTGAATTCAATAAAAAGTCAACAGAAAGCAGTAAAGAGAGCATGTGTGAGAATCGTGGGACGTCCTCCCTGCTTCATGTGTCAGCTCTTATAGTCTTATACACAGAATCACTACAGGAGCCAGAACAAACAGGTGAAGGGAGATGGTCGACGGTTTGGATGCACACTAAAGATTACCTGATTAAGACTGAGAGGGATGGAGAGTTAAAGGGAAAGTTCACCCAAAAATGAAAGTTCTGTCAACATTTGCTCACTCTTGCGATTCTGTTTAACACACACACAAAAAAAGAAATATAAGAATCATAAAGGTGCAAATGCACCATCATGAAGGTGGTCCATATGAATAGTGCTCTTTTCCAAGTCTTATGAATGCATTCATTAGATTTGAGTGAGAAAATGTCTGAAATTTACAGTTTTACATTCACCCTGGGTCAGTTTGCCATGTCATTGTAAGAACTAATGATATTTGATTTACGAACAAATTGTTCGAGTCTTTTCAAAGAGCTTATCACATCAGCTGATTCAGTTCATAAAAATTGGTCTGAATTAATCATTCACGTTCAACTTGTGGTAATGACTCTGAAACTCAACAGTTATCATATGATATTATAAGACCTCCCTCATAAGACTTGGAATATACCTCACAAGTCATACGGACACCTTTTTTTAAGATTTTTGGTTGCATGGACAAGTGCAGCCAGTACAATTGTTTTATAATTTTTCTCTTTGTGTTCCCTGAAAACAATAAATTCATATGGGTTAAAATCAGGGCCGTCCTTTAGCTGATGCGGGGCCCGGTGCGAGGTAGGGAGCGGGGCCCCCTTGGTCCATTCGCAATCGCGTTCTTGGGGGGGGAGTTCCGTTCGCCGCGGGGCCCCCACAAGTGCGGAGCCCGGTGCGACTGCACCAGTTGCACCCCCCTAAGGACGACCCTGGTTAAAATGACAGGACAATAAGTAAACGATGACAGAAGTTTCATTTTTTGTGCGTACTGTTCCTTTAAGGTGAGGGACTTATGTACATTTTCGAGAAGTCAGTTATACGTTGAGTGATGCGATCGTGGATTCAGCCTCCTACATCACACTGCACTTGGCCTTCAGCTTGTCTGCACGTCTCTGCTTGCTGGAGCGCATGTTCAGACTCATATCACGCTTCTTATCCAGATTCAGGAGCTCTTGAAAAAGCTCCTTCACGTTGGTGTTGGTCTTGGCTGATGTTTCCATGAATGCGCATTTCCAGATGTTTGCCTGAGCTTCCCCCTCCTTGGTCTCCACCTCGCGCTGGGTCTCGTCACTCTTGTTGCCAACAAGCATGATGGGGATGTTCTCCACGTTACCTTTGATGGCCAGCACTTGCTGGTAGATGGGCTTCAGCTCCTCCAGTGACTGCCTGCTGGTGATGGAGTAGACCAGGATGAAGGCATGGCCCTTGGAGATGGACAGACGCTGCATAGCAGGGAACTGGTGGCTGCCAGTGGTGTCGGTGATCTCCAGAGTGCATACGCTCTTGTCGCAGCTGATGACCTGCCGGTACGTGTCCTCCACTGTCGGGATGTAGGTGTCCCTGAAGGTGCCTTTAACGAAGCGCAGAACCAGGGAGCTCTTGCCCACTCCCCCTGCTCCAAACACCACCACCCGGTAATCGTTGCTCTGCTCTGGCATGCTTCTTGGGTTTGTCGGGGTATGTGGTGGTTAAGACTCAATTATTCCCTGAGATCTGAAAAAGGAAAAAAGGTTTCATTTGGTACACATGCATATTAAGACAGTGTATCCAATATATATATAATATATATAATATTATATATGAAGAGTTGGGTTTCCGAAAAGCGGCGATAAACGCCCTCCCCCTCCTTTTTTTTGTAGCTTGAGTTTCCGTCAAAATCAGATATTTGCTGTACTAGGCCGAGATTGAAAAGTAAATTTTAATTGTATGCAAATGGCGACAAATCCGCCGAGGTTTCTGTATTAATGGTTTCTCCCTTTTTTACAAAGGAGTAGACAAACGCCAGTTTCCCTTTGCTGCAGAATGCGATACATCCGCCCAACCAATCACAGCACATCATTCCACGCATTGTAAACAGTAACGGCGCTTTGAATACACCCGGCATCCTAGTTTTCCTCATCTATTTTGAACTTTGTGATCAACAAACAAACAAAAAAAATAGGGCTGCACGATAAATCGCATGAGATATTTAATGCGCATCTTGTCAGTAAAGCCGTTCTGTGATTAGTAGTAAATCTCTATCACGTGCTTTCAGATGGAGTGGCATGTAAGACACGAGTCCGATTAGATCACTGCTAATCGCGTTCATAATCGTAGATGAGTCGCATTCGATTATGAACGCGACATTGCGTAGCTTGTCAGTGTAAGCGTTTTTATTAATGCCATTTATGTTTTTTGTTAATACAGAGTATAGCACTAGTCAACTAAATGAATCTAACATGGCAAAGATGAATGCACTTTTGGAAGTTGAATGGAAGGGAAATGTCATTTTGGAATTTCTGTGGTTTAATATGATATTGTTGTTCATGTATGTTCATGGTGAAATTTTCTTTTACTGTTGCAATGAATTTATAGCATTAACAAGATGACCCACTGAATTCATTTTGGGAGCGAAGACTGATTGAATGTATTTTTAGTCCAAAGATTAGTATTGACCAAGTTCAGATGCTGTCATATGTGGATCAACTTACTATGTTGTGTATTTTCAAAAGTTTCAATATGAAAAATAACTTTTAAATTGATTCAATGGATTTATTGCATTCAGGGGGGGAGGGTGGGCGCGGGGGGGGATGGTCTGGAGTTATGCATTTTGGGACAAAAATACGTTAAGGTAAATGTTATTATAACCTAAATTTGCTATGTGATGTAAGTTTGAAACAGAAAATAGTGGTTTCATCTTGCCACTTTCTTGGTAAAAAAAAACACATTTTTACTCAAATTAATCAAAACGGATTTATAGCATTTTGGAACCAAACTCTTCACGACCTATATACTATATCTATATATATATCGACAATAGACAAAGTCTTTTTTTCTCTCTCATTTGTGAACAGGCAGATAATATAAGATATATATATTATATATATATATAAACAAACAAAGATATCTCATATAGATATATATATTAGTAATGAATTGATATATTATCTGATAGTCCGTTCACAAATGAACGGAGGAGAGAAAATAAATACTTTGTGCTATTTCAGCAATCTATTAGCAAGAAAAAGGAAGACCAGCACTGGTGCTTTCCAACCAATCTCACAGAATTACAGGATAGGTGGTGGTTCATATGAGTGGTACCCGATTTGAAAAAAGCCGGAAGATCCACCCTAACCCTACCTCTAAACATCACATCACTAGGGGGGGGGCATTAAGAAAATATCATAAACGTAGCAATGAGATTGTACACATTAATATGAGCGATTATGCCACCAATTCGCCAAAATGTAGTACACAGTGCCATGTGGGTTTGCTTTGGTTATTCTCCAAGGGACCTACTAATTTGTTGTGTGAACTGAAGGTCAACCAACAGTGACGTTGCTGCTACTCATATGACCAAAATGACAAATGACATAAATTAGCAACCCAATGTGAAAATGTCTCATTCGTCGATTATTATTAGAATAACATAGAATCACAAATAACTATGGGCAGTAAATAAATTGGCAATTAAAATCATACAACTCGACTACAACTAATTGAATTATAAAGGATGTTTTATATAGTTTAAGTATTCATAGAAATATATTAATGATGTAAATAGGATTCAAAATAAAATAACTCGTTTTTTTTTCACTTTTGAAGTACTTGTATAATTGCATTGTTATATATTATATGCAGGCCCTCTCACGTTACATTTAATAACTGTTGCATGATTCTGGCACACGTTATTTTTTATATTCTCACGGTTTTACTTAAGAAAGATTTGACAGTCTCTTCCTGAATCAATGAGATTAGGAAAGGAAGCTAAGCTATTCATGAAGCATTGTGCAATCTAGGCGATTGGGTACAGGGCAATGTAAACCAACGTAGAACAACTGTGCACCAAGTTAAACATACAAAATATATACTGTATATATAAAAATTTTTAGGCCAATGAGAAATTTGGGGAAATATGCTCTTAAAAGTCTTTTTTTCCCCATACCCCAACTTAATATGCCGAGATGGCTGTAAGTAAGCATAGGTTGATTCCACCAAAAGTGTAAACACTGTGGCTCTGTGGCTCTATCAAAACATTGATCTGTTTGTCTGAGCACCCGGACTAGCTCAATACAGCAACATCAGCTCAACCAATAATGTGCGTCTGAGGCAGAACTCTCTGATTTTCTGACCAGCTAGAGACGGAGGGGTGTTTGGAATGATAGTTTGATACTACTGGCGCAGAAGTTTCTCCAATAATTTGTAACAAATATTAAAGCAAAACCTAATTTCTGATTTCTTTCTTTTTATTTAGACGTGAAATATGACGTTCTTGACAGTTTGTATGAGATACTACAAGACACCATTGGTAACAGGGTTGCCTGACATTATTATTTACATATGAAAGATTATGTGTATCTTTAGATGCATTTACATTGTGACTGTGCCTCAGATGGTGTGAACCACAGAAAGGATGGAAAGAGAATGGTCAGCATTTTCCTGACGTGAATGTTTCTCTCTCTCTCTCGCTGTGTGTGTAAATATATACATAAGAGTGTATGTCTGTGTGCCTTTGTGAATTGAGTAGGACGGTCTCTGCTGCCATCAGCATCAAGGTCATCTATTAATGATATCTTGCTCATTTATCTTGCTGTGAAGCAGCCGTTGGACTCAGTCTCCTGTGGAAAGCAAGATCACACCAGATATTTCTGGCACCTTACTGGATTCTTGCAGCATTTGGAGACAGGGGCCACTTCCTGACTACCTCAATAGAGATTTACTCAAATGCCTAATTGTCACATGACAGATCGATAAACACAGAACAGACCAATGCGGTCTGTGTTTAAGAGCTTGAAAATGCTCACATCTACTCAGCCCCAGAGGAAAATTCAGCGGTACTTCTGAATTAGCGGTAATGATTATCACTCAGATGAACAGAGACCAGATGAGCCTCTTACTGAAGACTTCCTCTTTGGTTCGCCAGCAGCATAAGACGCAATCTCAGAGGAAAGCAAGTTTTGAATATTAAGGATGTTTTGTCAAGCCCTCATATATGGCATCTCATATTCCATTATTTAGTTTTCTGTCATAGTAAAAATGTGATCAGATGTAAAGGTCAGACATTTTATAAAGAGGCTTAACAAATCCTGTCCATTGGAGTTAATGCACAAGACGAGAGATGCGATGTGCTTTTGAGAACAATGGATCAGGCATATGAAAAAGAAATGCCAGAGTCAAGATAAATAAATGACTGGATGCGATACCATTTCTGTACTTTCTGTCCTCTACACAGACGCAAAAGTCAAAGTAATGAGATACTAAGTCATAACCATAAGATAAAAAAGTCAACATAGTGATAAAAAATGTATAGCCTGTATGCACTGTAAGTCGCTTTGGATAAAAATGTCTGCTTAAAAAGGCCTACATTTATTTACATTCATTGATTTATTTATTAATATAATATATATATATATAAATACTATTATTTTTTTTTGCCATCATGTCAACATTGTCATAATGACTTTTGATCTCAAATTATGACTTTCAATGGTCGTATTTCAAACTTTTCATCTCATTTTTTTATATGTCAAAATATAATTCATCAAAGCGTTACTTTTCTTAAGTGGCAGAAATAGGCTTCTATACAAGTGCTTTACTAGTATTAAATATTAATCCCAAGTATTAAGTATTAAGTACTAACCCACCCTAACCTAACCCTAACCCTAACCAAAAAAGTATAATAGCAGATACAATATAATAAGTATAAAATACATAAGAGTCCACACCAACACATGATAATGTTCTGTTTATTCTAAGTGTTGTGAATCATCATCAGAGTCGGGATCCATTTGCAGCGTTCTTTATTGCGTAACCAGACAAGACAGGGTCAATCACCAGTAGATACAACAGCGTGGGCTAGGCTGAGACAGAAACGTGGGACGGGCAGGAGGTCGAGGCAGGCGGCAGACAAACACAGTAGTAGAACAATCCAATCCAAGTCAGGGCAGGCAGAGACAAATCAGAGTACGATAAACAGTCCAAGGTCAAACGAATAGGCAAGATACAGGGTAAACGCTCAGAAGTGACAGCCGGGGCAAATCAAGACTTCGCGGTGAGTGACTGTGAGTGTCTGGCTTATATGTGTGTGTGCGTGATTCAATGCAGGTGTGTGCGTGCAATCAGTCCCGGGTATGAGGCATGATGGGAACTGGAGTCCGAATGGATAAAGTTAATATTCAGGAGAGGGTTCCCTCTGGTGGCGAGGAGGAGGCGGTACGGAAGCCTCCTCTGTAACAGAGCCCCCCCCCTGCGAGCGGCTCCTGACGCGAGAAGGCAAGCGACGCCGGGGTCTACCACGAGGTCGAGGGGCCGGTTTCTCCGGATGCGTCCTGTGAAACTCTTCTGTGAGTGTGGGGTCGAGGATATCTCCGGCCTTGACCCAGGATCGCTCCTCTGGTCCGTACCCCTCCCAATCGACCAGATACTGGAGAGTGGTACCCCGGCGCCTGGAGTCAAGCAGCTCGTGCACCCGATACGCCTCCTCGCCGTCAATCAGAATAGGTGGGGGGGTCTGCAGCCTGGCTCCCACCTCCGGCTCTCCTCCCGGACCACCAGCAGGTTTCAGAAGCGATACATGGAAAGTGGGAGATATACGATAGTTAGTGGGCAGCTCTAAACAGAATGATACTGGAGTTATTTGTCTTAAAATCTTGAATGGACAAACATACCTGGGACTGAGCTTTTTACATGGGAGCCTGAGGTGCAGATCCTTAGTGGACAGCCAAACCCATTGGCCTGGGGTGTATTCGGGACTGGGACGTCGGTGACGGTTGGCCTGTTGTGTAGTTCTCCTAACGGCATGTAGTAAGTGAGTATGGGCTCGGTCCCAGACCTCCTCACTGCGTTGTAGCCAGTCTGTGATTGAAGGGAGGTCGGTGGGCTCGCCAGCCCAGGGGAACAAGGGTGGTTGGAAGCCCAGCAGGCACTTAAAGGGAGTCATCCCTGTGGCGGGTTTCATGAGGGAATTCTGAGCATATTCCGCCCAAAACAAATACCTGCTCCAGTCTGGTTGTCGTTGCTGGCAATACGATCGAAGGAACCATATGATCTCCTGATTCAGGCGCTCTGTCTGTCCGTTGGACTGAGGATGATAGCCGGATGTGAGGCTGATGTTTACATTGAGGTGTTTGAAGAAGGCTGTCCATACCCTCGAGGTGAACTGGGGACCCCGGTCTGAGACAATATCCTCGGGCAGACCATAGAAACGAAACACATGATTGCACAGTAATTCAGCACTTTCGAATGACGTGGGGAGTTTAGGCAGGGGAATTAGACGGCATGCTTTGGAAAATCGGTCTATAATCGTAAGTATAGTGGTATTACCTTGAGAGCTGGGTAAGTCGGTGATGAAGTCGATGGCGATGTGAGACCAGGGCCGTTGTGGCGTGGGCAATGGTTGTAATAGGCCTGCTGGTAGTTGTCTGGGTGATTTAGTAGTGTTGCAGGTAATGCAGTTTCGGATGTATTTGGTGGTATCAGATAACAGAGTAGGCCACCAGAATCGGTTTTGGAGCAGGTGTGCAGTGGCAGCGATACCGGGGTGTCCCGAGCTGGGCAGAGCATGCACTTGTGTCAATAGGCGCTCTCGTAGTGATTCAGGAACATAGGTGAGATTGGGGGGGCTTTCAGGTGGTGGCGGATTCTGGAGATTCAAGTTGTTTGCCTCGGTCATGATGTCCCACTGTACGGGTGCAATGAGGAGGTTCTCAGGAATTATACTTTCATTGACGTCCGCACAGCACGTCTCCTCCGCTTGACGTGAGAGGGCGTCGGCTTTAGTATTCTTAGTGCCGGGTCTGTAAGACACAGTAAACTGAAATCTTGTAAAGAATAACGCCCATCTTGCCTGTCGGGGGTTCAATCGTTTGGCCGAACGTAGGTATTCAAGGTTCTTGTGATCGGTGAGGACTAGAAATGGATGCGATGCCCCCTCCAGCCAGTGCCGCCATTCTTTCTAGTGCTAGTTTCATGGCTAGAAGTTCACGGTTGCCCACGTCGTAATTTCGTTCGGCAGTGGTTAGCTTGCGTGAGAAGGCGCAAGGGTACATCTTTGCTGGTGATCCGTGACGTTGGGAAAGTATCGCACCGACCCCCGTGTTAGAGGCGTCGACCTCGACAACGAATGGGCGTTCTGGATCAGGATGTCGGAGGATAGGTGCGGAAGTAAACCGAATCCTTAGTTCATTAAATGCCTGTTGTGCTTCCGAAGACCAGGTCAGTTTAGTTGGATGACGTTTCTCTCGCTTAGTCATGGCGGTCAGCGGCGCGGCGATCGAACTGAAGTTCCTGATAAATCACCTGTAGAAGATTGCGAACCCCAGGAAGTGTTGTAAATCCTTGACTGTCTGGGGAAGCGGCCATTCCAGAACCGCCTTGACTTTCCTGTCATCCATCGCGACCCCCTCCTGGTTGATCACATACCCCAGAAAAGTTGTGCTTCTCTGATGGAACTCGCATTTCTCCGCTTTAGCATAGAGTTGATACTGAACGAGGCGCTTTAGCACCGATCTGACTGGACGAATGTGTTGTTCCAGGGAATTTGAATAGATCAGGATGTCATCGATGTACACGATCACCCATCTGTTGACCATGTCCCGAAAAACATCATTCATGAAAGATTGAAAGACCGAGGGACTGTTTGCCAGGCCGAAGGGCATAAACCGGTATTCATAGTGCCCACTAGTGGTGGAAAATGCTGTCTTCCATTCGTCCCCCTCTCGAATACGGACTAAGTTGTAGGCATTGCGTAGATCTAACTTGGTGTAGTATTTGGCCTGGCGGAGTTGTTCTAGCGCTGCTGGTACCAAAGGTAGAGGATAACGAAATTTTACCGTAATGTCATTAAGGCCACGGTAATCAATGCAGGGCCGTAACCCTCCATCCTTTTTCTTTACAAAGAAGAACCCTGCCGAGGCAGGAGAAGTCGAGGGTCGAATAAATCCTTCAGCCAGTTCCTCCTCTATATAGGCTTTCATAGCTTCGGATTCAGGTTGTGATAGTGGGAAGATCCTCCCCTTTGGAGGAGTGGCGCCAGGTATCAGATCTATGGCGCAATCGACTGAGCGGTGAGTGGGAAGTTGTAACGCCCCTCTCTTACTGAAGGCTTCGGCTAAATCGGCATATTCGGAGGGTAGGTTTAATTCGTCGGGGGTTTGAACAGATGGAAATGAATCCTGGAGGGGTGACCGTGTGATCCTTGACAAACAGCGGTCTTGACAGGTAGCATCCCATCGAACGATTTGTCCCTCTCTCCAGGAAATGTGTGGGTTGTGGGTGCGCAGCCAGGGTAGTCCCAGAATGATCGCGTGGTTAGAAGACTGGATGACGTAGAATTTGATATATTCAGAATGGAGGGTTCCTATTTGCAGTTTGACTTCCTCTGTGATACGTAACACTTTCCCCTCTCCGATGGGTCGGCCGTCTAGCGCCTCCACTGCCAAAGGGAAATTACAAGGGGTAAGTGTGAGATTATGTTGCCGGGCGAATTCATGTGAAACAAAGTTTCCAGCTGACCCGGAATCTAACAGGGCGGTAGAGGTAATTGTTTTATCACTGACAGTTATTTCCACCGGCAAGAGTATGCTTGAAGAGCAAGTAGTGATACGTTTGTTAACACTCACCGGTCGGGATTTGTGTGAAGGACGAACCGGGCAGGAGGATATCATGTGCCCAGCCTGAACGCAGTATAGGCACAGTTGGTTCTGCATTCGGCACTCGCGTTCCTCGGGCGTGAGGTGAGTGAAGCCCAGCTGCATGGGCTCTGGTATGGCATTGGTCTCTGGCGTGAATCGAGGCATGGACCGGGTAGGACGTCGTGAGCGGATCAAATTGTCAATTTGAATGGCGATTTCAATGAATTCACTCAAACTTTTCCCCTCATCTCGGCAAGCAAACTCTGACTGGAGCTCCGAATTCAGTCAACTCCTGTTTCGGAGGGTTAATGTGTCCTCGATCCAACCAGTCTGGGCGGCAAGGGTGCGAAAGGACAGAGCGTACTCGGCTGCTGGTCTCCTTCCCTGCGTCAGTGTCAACAGTTGGTCTCCTGCACTTTTCCCCTCCGCGGGATGTTCAAAGACTTCTTGGAAGTGTTGAAGAAATGTTGTGAAGGTGGGGAATGAAGAGCCGTCCACTCCCCAAACAGCGGTAGCCCAATCCAGCGCCCTCCCCGTGAGCAATGAACACACAAAGGCAATGCGGCTAGAGTCTGTGGGATACAGCGCGGGCTGTTGATTTACGAAGAGCGAACACTGAAGTAAGAACCCTATGAATATGGCGGGTCTCCGTCGAATTCTCCGGGGAAAGCTAAGTCGTGGGCTCACTGGGGAGTGGGTATGTAGGGGTGGGCGTGGAGTGGGCTAGGCGCCGGGTGCTGGAGCGGCTACAGCCGCGGCGGCTTATTTGTTGAGCCCTTGCAGTGCTTTGACCAGCTCCTCGGTTAAAGTAGTAAGCCGGTTTAGCTGGTGTTGGTGCATGGCGAGCTGTGTGGCCTGCGCAGATAACTCAGTGGATAGTTGCCTGAGAGCTGCTGGATCGCTGTGCGGCGAAGTCTTCTGTTGTGAATCATCATCAGAGTCGGGATCCATTTGCAGCGTTCTTTATTGCGTAACCAGACAAGACAGGGTCAATCACCAGTAGATACAACAGCGTGGGCTAGGCTGAGACAGAAACGTGGGACGGGCAGGAGGTCGAGGCAGGCGGCAGACAATCACAGTAGTAGAACAATCCAATCAGGGCAGGCAGAGACAGATCAGAGCACGATAAACAGTCCAAGGTCAAACGAACAAGCAAGATACAGGGTAAACGTTCAGAAGTGACAGCCGGGGCAAATCAAGACTTCGCAATGAGTTGCTGTGAGTGTTTGGCTTAAATGTGTGTGTGCGTGATTCAATGCAGGTGTGTGCGTGCAATCAGTCCCGGGTATGAGGCATGATGGGAACTGGAGTCCGAATGGATAAAGTTAATATTCAGGAGAGGGTTCCCTCTGGTGGCGAGGAGGAGGCGGTACGGAAGCCTCCTCTGTAACACTAAGTACTTGCTGCAGTTATATTGCCTGCCACTTTAAATACTCAAGCTCTTTAAAAGATTCCGATTGGCTAAAAATGTTTTTATCATTCATCAGCTGGAAAAAATAAAAATCTGAAATCATTCTGGTTCTGAAAATCATTCCAACAATATTGCCCTCCTGTGTTGTTTCCATAATATTTGTGGTGTGGACAACTATAATTAGACCTATATAATTATTGTTATCATTACCGTTATTGTCCATGGTGTGAACGGGGCTTTACTCTTATTAATATCATATAAAATATAATAACTATTGGAGTTGCTGGCTCTGTTTCATAAAGCACTACTACTCAAAACCATGAATTACAGTGATTTTACAACAATTAATATTCCAAAGTCTGCT
This sequence comes from Sinocyclocheilus anophthalmus, assembly GCA_018155175.1. NCBI lineage: Eukaryota > Metazoa > Chordata > Actinopteri > Cypriniformes > Cyprinidae > Sinocyclocheilus > Sinocyclocheilus anophthalmus. The sequence continues at coordinate 46,824 of JADLZN010002090.1, read as the reverse complement.
TGGTTGGCCATGGGTGTGCTGTTCCCACTGAGGCTCCGCTGTAGATGGTATCGCATTTGTATTCTGCTGGTTTGTACCAGTTTGCGTGATGTCTGTAGAAACATCAGGCCTTTGAACACCTAAGATGTAGTATTAGAGATACTCCCTGAGCTACTCAGGAACATCTCAGATGTGCATCGTTTTTTGGAACTCTGGGAATTCTCTGGTTACTGTGGAAACAGACCTGGAGGGCATGTGTAGGGTGATGGAGAGAATGAGCAAAAACAAGAGTGAGAGAATGCCATCAGAGATAATGATGCAAACGATATTTCTAATGTTGCATGTCATCTTTCTGTCAGTTACCCTAGTAACCAACTGGCAAAACAGTGGGTTCAATTTACGTCATTGCAGCCTATTCATACACTGAGGTGAAAAAAACTATTTATAGTGTTGAATTATTACTAAACGAAAATATGTAGTCTCAGATCCCTTCATAAGACAATTTATTAATCAACACTGATTATTTGGATATTTCACCAAAAAAAATAAAAAATTATAATAAAAATTCAAAATCTACATCTTGAGGTGAGGACATGTGTAACTGAGGTGGCCTGAAAGGCTTCTACAGGAGACATGCAAACGTCTATCGCATGTGATGTCTCAAAATACCACAGCCCATCAACTTTCTTACTCTATAAGCTCGATCCTGAGCCCCTCGGAGCTCTGATGGAATGCAGATCCGAGATGGTCCGCATCTCTTAATCAACGGGGTTTCCTCTTACAACTGGCGTTAATATTGCGCGTAAAGCTGTAATTAGGCAACAATCAAAACAGGCGTCCTGTTATTTTCTCTCAGCCAGTTGGGTAATAAAGCACATATAGGCCATGCAACCTGAATGAACAAGCACTTCGAAACAATGGGAGGACGTGGATAACAGAATACGCTATTTCAGATTTCGTTTAACTTAATCGCATGTCGCGTTAACATTCATGCGGAGACAAATGCATCATCCGCGCGTAATTCACATGAATTCGCACTGAACCGAACGTCATTTTTAAGTCGATAATCGCTTGTTTGTCGTCAAAAGGGGCATCGTGCACACACACTGGCGATGAATAACAAAACGCAAGGGATCCTCAAAGGCATTACGTCGCTGTGCGCCGAAAGATGCTATTGCGGTCCGTCACACGAAAATCTAGAAGGACGCGCGTCAAAGACATGAGCGTATCGATACATCTAAACGCTTTACACAATCAAACAATTATGCATGTGCATCTAGTGGAAAGCGATGTATTCTTACCTGGCGACTGTGAAGCAACGTCCCAAATCGTGTTAGTCAAAAATTATAGGAAGCATTAGGAGATCAGATACATTCTCTATAGTACCAGTCCCGTTTCATTTTCTCGTGTTATTTGCATGGCGTAAATCGAGCGATGTCTCTGAAAATGCTGTTATTGCTCTTCGGGCGAGCGCGCTCCAGCTGTCCTACCACGTCCTCTCTGACGCACGCAAACACGCGATATGCGGCTCATCACCCCCGCGTCCTGTGTCCCGTTACACGACGAGAACAAAAACCCCACCTGCTCTATACCGTTCAACTGCTCTCCATCTACGCCATGTTGGTCATACAACGTTGTTCCGTCACTAAAGGGGGCATGTTACATTAATAAAACACCATTTTGTGCGCGACATTTCCTCTATGGGCACACACTTGGAATGGATGAAGGCACTGGAATTATGAAAATAGTACAATATCTTAAAATAGCTATAAAGAAAAAAGTGTTTCAGCTATCAGACTTTCTAACATATGAGAAATAAAGGGACAGAAATTCAGCCACGGGTAGGTCTGCAAGACGCCAGCTATCTATTTAAGCATAGTTTAAGGGCACACCTGTCCAAAAAAAATAGTATAGAAAACCCACTCTATGTATATGGTTAAGAAATAATACATACGGTTAAATCATCGATATATAAAACGTCTTTTGAGATCAGATGTCATACGTGGTAATCAGGTCGTATGGAACGCTACGTATATAAATAACGCATTTAACTTCCGAATAAAGAAAAAAGAAAATATATAATTCACTATAAGCATTACAACATTCAGCTATTTACATCTCGCAACAACAGACTTCCAAGGCGTTGACACACTTTAACTATAAGGTGTGCTTATCTTGTCGTCAGAATAACATTTTGTGAACTGGTGAACTAGTGTTTGTCTCCCTCCAATGGTTTTCTGATAAATCGACGAAGCAATCATTTCAACATAATCATTCCAAAATAATGATGTTCAGCCTTTTTGACACCAAAGGCACGCCACTGTCCAAGAGAATAGTAGAAGTCAATAGTTTGATATTTGTGCATTTGATAGACACTTTTATCTAAAATGACAGTAAGTTCAAGGTATGAGTTCATCAGCATGTTTTTCTCTTGAATTTTAACCCATGACATAACTATTGCCGTCCTCCAGAAACACATCTGTAGTGTTCCGTAATAGTTTTGTATTTTCAATATTGGAGTAGGCTATATTGTCACAAACGACCCATGAGTGCTGAACTGTATCTCTTTTTTTTTTACCTTAAAGTCAACTGAAAAATAAAAAATAATAAAAAATGAAAAAAATAAATCTTCTGAACATATTCAGCATTACCGCATGGGGGAAAATGTATATATGTATGATATATGTATGTTGACCAATATCAGGACATGTTGTCACAATATTGCATATACGGTATTGTCTTAATGGAGCCATTAAAAAAGCTTTTTTTTAAATAATTTACAAAAACAGTAATGCATCTATGCAACACAAACAGCAAAATAAAAGGTAATACAAATCCTTTGTTTTGGCCTACAAACATGCCCATTGTTTATTATCATTATTAATCAATCAAAATGAATACATTTGATCAATTCATAACATATTTGTGACAGCTCAGCCTGAAAGTAGGCCTAATGGAAAAAACATTTTCTTACATTTCATTCAAACTGCACCTTCATCACAGTCATTCTTGAGACATGGGACAAAACAGGTCCAGCAAGGGTAAAAATAAAAATATTTTAAATTCATGAGGGATTCATAATAGAATGTATTTAACACAATTATCACCTTCAATTTAATTTTCTCATTATTATACCAAATCTATGTTTATTAATGTCCTCTCACTACATCTAAAACAGTGTGTCCACAGAGAAGGGTTCAATCATTCATATGCAATAAAATGGATAAAAATGTTTTTTTTTAATGATGAAAAAGAGCTTGTTTTATCAAAAGCAACACTTAATAATATCTCCTATCAAAGCAAGGTTGTTTTTTAATGACACATGCATGTTTAATACGATTTTAAAGTTGCGTCCCCACTTTTTGTCAACACCGTCAGACATTCAATAAAATGTAATAAATGAATGAATATCAGGGGCAGCTGTCACTCTAAAGGACCCCCTTGCCACAGTTCACCTCTGCAGAGTACATCAGTGTCAGACAGGCTCTGCTAAGATTTAGTAGATTTTAAATCCTAATGTTAATGTTTCCTTTGTCACAGCCATGATATGTCAACACCATCTTCCAATTTCTGAGGAAATTATTTGAAATATTTAGATAATTTTATTCTCCTGAAGCAGGTTCCATTAGCATCTAGCATCAACAGAAACAAATAAAATGGTTACTGCATGAACTCCACTGGTTTTGTGAAAGAAATGCCAAATTTTTCAACACCGTCAGAAGTCACCACCATAAGATTTTGTGTTCCAATGATATATCAAAATACTTAAATGTGACTCTTGAATAAAAGCTTTATAAACAATAACATACTCACTGTTTGTTGTGTTTAATACAGTAATTGACTGATTCAATGTATTTGATAGTTAAAATTATTACAAATTCAGGTTTTCGTCACCTCCGTCAGATGTGTCAACTCCGTCAGTTCTGTCACCTCCGTCAGATGTGTCACCTCCTTCAGTTGAATATTTTGATAATATTTCATTATGATATTTTATATTTGTTGTGGAATTGTTCTTCACATGTGAAAGTGTAATCTGTCTGCAAACACGAGAATGTGTTTTGAAATGTTAAAAACATCTTGAATGCTGTTAAAGATAAAGCTGAACTGCTAGTTACACAGTACAAGGTTTAAATAAAAAAAGCACATAAAAAAAAAAAAAAAACGTTGGAGGTTGTATCAACGCATAGCTCAGTAGCTTAGTACATATAAGAGACATAAATGTAGTTTCATTTATCTAAGTACAAGGTTTTATTTTTTCAATTTTGCACCCTGTTTTGTATGAAGGATGAAACCTACAAAAACAATAAATAAATAAATAAATACACAAATAAATAAATAAATGTGTGCAAATACACGTATTCTTGTTTAAATACATAAATAAATAATAAAATGATGAAAGTAGGCAAATAAATAAAATAAACTGGTGGGCAAATGGAAAATGCTTAAGGAAATGCTAAACTCCTCCTAACTATTTTCCTTTGGTCACTCATTTATTTCTGAATGTAGTTCCACATTTATTTTTCCTCTGCACAACATGCTAATGAGAGGGTGTCAATTATGCAAGAGTAGGCGGATCGTGTGTGACGGGCTTGAGCGTTTGCCTGCGCATGCGTATTAACTTCATCAGTCAAGGGGACTGATTATTATCTTACACTTTTTCATAGGGTTAGTTTTGTAGTTATAATCATGAGAGAGCTAAATCATAAAAGATTTTAAGTGGCCAATGTAAAATATTAATGCTTACATAGCTCTTAATTGCAATACTGTTATTTGCTTAAAAAACATACTTTTGTCACCTGTATTTTCTGTTCTGATAGCTAATGGGAAACAACTGTCTGTTCCTCGATAAAACCACTTCATACCAGTCATCTCACGATGACCATGGGATACTGATATTACAGTTGTCTCTAGCTGGAGGCTCAATCGGGTTACAAAAAATTACGTCAGGAAACTACACCTCTGGCCATTTCTTTGGGTCGTTTGTAAAGTCACAGATACTGTACGGACAATACAGCTCAGTTTTTTTATGTATCTTGCTCTGTTAAACGGAAAAAGTGACTTTACTAGGCTATACTGGATTTACACCATGCATCTCCTGTCAGCGGGAAAGCCACGTCCCCAGCTATCACAAGACCCGACCAAGTCCATGGTTGACACCCTCTCATTAGCATATTGTGCAGAGGAAAAATAAATGTGGAACTACATTCAGAAATAAATGAGTGATCAAAGGAAAATAAATAGGATGAGTTTAGCATTTCCTTAAACATTTTCCATTTGCCCACCAATTTATTTTATTTATTTGCCTATTTTAATCACGTTTAATTATTTCTATATGTATTTAAACAAGAATTTGTGTATTTATACAGACATTTATTTATTTATTTGCATATTTATTTATTTATTGTTTTTGCAGGTTTCGCCCTCCATAGTTTTGTCCTCACTTCATTCAAGAATGACTGAGCTGACTCTTGACTGAAAGTGGTTTTACTGTGTTCACCTGTTTACACAACAGCTTGTATAAAAAGCTATATATTATATGTACATTTTAAAGAATTCTAAATATAAACATTACTATTAGGTTATTTATTATTTTAAACAAAGAAACAAGACAACGTGACACATCTTAATAATATCGCAACCGCATTTCTCGACAGAGCTACGTTTGCAAGTTGAGGTAAATGCATATTTTTCTTTCAAATATATACGTTTGAGAAGAAAAAAATGAAAAGAGAGAGAAGACGATAGCGCATGTGTGTGGGAGGGAGAGAGAGGCGTGACATCAGAGCGCGCAGCATCACTGAAATCAGGGCAGCATCCTCACAGAGAAAGACAGCAGCGCCTCCACGCCCAGTAAACACTGCCAGCGCTGCTGAACATGAGGTAAGATTTAAACCAATGCAATCTATTAGTCTACATGATAAACCACGGATGACTGGTGTATCACAACATATGCATGTTTGCGGGGAAATCTAACTGCTATATACGCTGTGTGTCCGTGAGACGTGCTGAGGTCCTGAGGAGAATATTTATGAGGGCGCCAGAGGGGACCGTTCACCAGAAGCGTTCCCACGAATCTCACGCGTTAACGAGTCCAAACTAGATTGAATTCAAATGCTTGAGGGAAATAAATATGTTGTTTTAGCGACGTACAAATCAAAGATGTTCTCCGTCTGATAGCGTAGCTAAAATATCACTACCAAGGTCAACAATAAAAGAACAAGGATATCTGCTCTACCTGAGTCATGGGTTTTAATATTCAGAAACCCGAGGGTGAGGGTCATTTTCTTATTCGGGTTATCATTAAAGCTTCCCAGCAGTCATTTGAAGCCATTCGATGTCCATAGAAGCAAAAGAATTGAATCTTTTGCAAATGTGTTTCATTACCGTGAATTTTCAATGAGCACAAAGAAAATTTGACGATTATTCGACACGATTCGACTGATTAAATGTTATTAGATTTGTCAGTAGCCTACATTATTGTAAATAGTCTTTTTAGAGACTGGGTTCACCCAAAACCAAAATTAGATGTGTCTCAATGACCCATCAGAGTTATGGAAAACTGTTAGAAAAATTATTGTTTTATTAGATAGATAGATAGATTGATAGATAGGTTCATGGCATACAACTATTGCCTAAAATACCCAATTTACTGACGAAGTCAAGTCAAGTCAGGTTTATTGCAAAGCAACTTTACAGCAAATTAGGTTTCTACAATATTTAGTGGTAGCTTATCAGTGGTGACTGTCAGTTAATGTACATATGGCAGAAATGTACGGAAAAAAATCAATTAAAGATGTAATCAAACAGACGATGAACACCATTAACAGCAATTATTATATGATGCAATCAAACTTATAGCTAAATGTGGTAGTTCTGTATGTTGTTTCAGGGTTGGCATCATCTGAGGTCCTCTGAGAGCTTGCATCATCTCTTCTCAGGTGTTCTGGATCCAGACTGAAGCAAAAACAGAGAAACAAATAGAGACATAATTAGCGTAGCTGCTGTTCCAACCAAGCAAAATTGATTTGTTTAACCCAAGCTAAAGAATAATAATGTGCATTTGATCAGATATAACTGCAGTACAAGATTATGAGATGCATTATTTGAATGCTTGGCCAAAGAGATGTGTCTTTAATCTAGATTTAAACAGAGAGAGTGTGTCTGAACCCCGAACGTTATCAGGAAGGCTATTCCGGAGTTTGGGAGCCAAATGCGAAAAAAGCTCTACCTCCTTTAGTGGACTTTGCTATCCTAGGTACTACCAAAAGTCCAGAATTTTGCGACCTTAGGGAGCGTGATGGATTGTAGCGTGGTAGAAGACTAGTTAGGTACGCAGGAGCTAACCCATTAAGGGGTGTTGATGAAGAAATAATAATATACGCATAGTGAGTTAAATGGTACACCTGGATTTTATTTTGATAATTATTGTATTTTACATCTGCCATTTGGTAATTGGCATGTAATAAGCAGTGTAGTGTACTGACGGCCTGATCAGATATTGTATCACCCGATTTGAGTTTATTTTATAATGACCAGCTGACTGTACATTATCCTGCTGGAATAAATCATTTGAGTTTTGAGAGATAAAGCTATTTAGGAAACACATTTATGTACTATATAGCATATTATATATGGACACCATCATTTTTTCAAAATATTTCTTAGCTGGATGCTGAAAACTGGCTAAGAATTTCAGATTGATCTGTAATAATATGTGAAATTCTAAGACAGACTGTGTGTCTGAGGGGAAAAATGCCCAGCAATACATGATCCAGTTAGACTATTAGCATTAAGCTGAATGGGGCTGAACTAAAGCCAGATCATCTACCTGTGCTTAATTAGCACAAAGGGTGACTTCAACCAGCATAAATTCTAGATGTTTCAGGGACCAAGGAGTCACTGTCCACACACACCCATGTCTGGACCACCCCTGCACAACTTAGAGACTGTGACACCCCTGGACACAGATGTGATATGTTAGGCTCCCAAAAAATAAAAACATGAACTGCTTACATAATGTTATGTGAGTATTATAGAAAGTGACAGCCATTGTGTAATGTTGTTCCTAGTAAAATCTTGCTGCCTATCGACAAAGAATAGTGTGCTTTATGAAAAAAACATAAGAGTTGCTATATACTGTTTATATTATAGTATATATATATCTATATATATATATATTTATTATATATATATATATATATAAGAGATTTGCCTATGATATATATAGATATATATATAATATAACTATTTTATTATATATTTCATTGATTTAAAATCGTTTATTTATGTTTAAATAGATCGTTTGTGGACTGTTGATGTGCAATATGTTTTCTTATATGTAGCTATTTTGTATGAATTCATATGATGTGATTCATACAAAAACGTATACTTTTTAGAAAAAAAGTAAACATGAAGATCCACCTCTAAACCTGGCTGTCACTGGTGAGTAGGCAGATCATATGAAAACGTGAAACAGTTATGAATTATCATGAGATGGTGTTGGCATACGTGATATGTATAATGTCCTCGCTGATTTTCATGATGGTTTAGTAATGTTGTGGTCAGCATAGATTGATATGTCCCATGAGATATGATGTGTTTCTGTTGAAAGACATGTGAGAACTCAGTTTTGGAGCTGCTAACTTGTCAGTGGTACTTTTTTGTTTCACTCAAGCCTGATCAAAACACAGTATTGATCTGTACTTGTACTTTTCAGAGCTTCAGTTTAATTTTCCAGTCTTTAGGGAGGTTGGAACTGATGATATGGAGCATATGATGAAGGTTACTGCAGTGTTGTTGTTGTTTTTTTACATTTAAAGGGGCTCATATGATGGTGGGGATGTAAATTTTTTTTTCTCTTTGAAGTGTTACAAGCTCTTTTGTGCATAAAGAAGATCTGTAAAGTTTGCAAAGACTAAAGTCTTAAATCCAAAGAGATATTCTTTATAAAAGTTAAGAGTCAGCCACACCTACCTAAAATGGCTCGTTCTAACACGCCCCCACATATCTACGTCACGATGTGGGAAGATTTGCATAACGCCGCCCAAATGTTCACGCAAAGAAAGAAGGCGTAACTTTTATTCTTGCTGTAGTATTGTTGTTGCCGCCGCCATGTCGTGAAGACGCTGTGTGCTTCATTGTGAAAGCGAAACTACTTTGTTTGGTCTTCCAAAGAGTACGATATCCGCTTCGTCATGCCTGGAGCTGATCCATGGTGGTCGCTGAGGAAATACATCAACTTTGGGCTGTCGATCGCCGGATCAGCTTTCACCGTGGACGAAGCGGAGTCCAGACCAGGGTCGTCACATGTGGTTGCCGCAGGCATCACAATATGGTAAGGGACATAACATTTCCGTCACACGCTTGAGAAATTCGGCCAATCACAACGCACTGGATAGCTGGCCAATCAGAGCACACTTCGCTTTTTCAGACTGATGAGCTTTGTAAAATCGGCGCACTTCAGAAAGGCGTGGCATAGAGGAGAAACAATAATGTACAGTATGTGGAAAATAATGTGTTTTTTGAACCGCATAAACACATTTCATTACACCAAATACACAAAATAACGTTCGTTTTAGCAACATCATATGACCCCTTTAAGAAAGGTCGGAAAAAAACTATGGTTGCATATTTCTTGCAGCACCATTCTGCTGTCCTGCAAAATTATGCTGACCACTAGAATTCATTGTGATGAGTCATTAATATTACACTGAATAATTCAGAGACCTTATAATATTGATTGATGGCTCTTTGGCATTGAGACTACTGTACAGCACTCACGCAGGATCAGCTTTAAAAGAAATGCCTTTGTTAAATTAGTCCACGCAATTCAATTGACTGGTTGAAAAAGGGTTATTAGTTTTGGAACAATCCAAAACCATATTCTCAATGAAATGTCTAACATTATCCCTCTTGGCTAATGAGTGAATTGCTTGAATTTGTTGCCACCATTTTATACAAACCGTCCACAATACAGCGCTAGCCGAGCTACAGTCGGGTTAACATAGTCTCTTAACAAACACATGGCCTGCTGGCTCGCAGAAGGGATTCTCAGGCATGGTGCCTTCCTTTGCAGGTGCTGTTTCCTTGGTAACCAGACGGTCTAGGAGTGAATGGTTGTTGTGAGATGTGGTCAGGGAGGGGGGAGGGGGGTAAGCATCCTCCATCTTCTTTGTTCTCATTCCCGCTGCTTGTGGCCTACTTCAGTTCATCGTATCAGAAACCCTCTGCTTAACGCATGTCTGGTTACAATATTTTTTACTTTCTTAAATGGAATAAATCAATAAATAATATTAAATCAGTTTTATCTCATTTGCTTTTCTTATGTCTTATAATATAATATAACACACAAATTACTATATCATTTTATATTATATTATTTGGTAGACTGATAAGTGACTTTGTTTCAGTGAGGCTGTTTGCTGACTTTCGCATCATTTGTACTCTTAGCGTGTTTTTCAGCTGTTGTGTGTGCATGAATGAAGAACCTCAGGCTCTTGTTATATCACAATTATAGAGTACTTTAGGACACAGTCACAGCCACTCATGTGCGTCAGAGTAACTCACACAACATCACAGATTCTCTGTTCACCTGACAAAGGAAATCATATTAGACTTTTGACCATATATTGTATTTTGACCGTCGTAACAGAATCGTTTTCAGAAACTTTTCTGTGTCAAAACAATAATTATTATGACTGAATCACTTATCTATTAAAGAAATTTATTTTCGCAATTCTCTGATTTCAGAAAGTCCATTTCCTAATTAAATATAATGTAAAAGGGTGCAAAAGCTTGCTTGATCCTGACTAATGTCTAGTTGTAGTTGTTCTGAGATCATTTCTGGTATCTTTAAGTAGAGACTGTGTAGCGTGCATCAAGAATCAGAACATATTCAGGGTTCAAAGATTATATAATTAGGTTGTAAATAGTGTGGTTGTGTTGACACAATAAAAATACAAATTTAATGATAATGTAATTGTGCTTGGTTTATTTGAAGTTACAAATGCTCACAAAGTCTGAATTTATTTCATAAAAATACAGTCAAACAATAATTTTGTGAAATATATTACAATTTAAAATAACCGATTTCATTTTTAACATACTTCAAAAAGTAATTTATTGCTGTGATGCAAAGCTTATTTTTCAGCAGCCATTACTAAGTGTCACATGATCCTTCAGAAATCATTCTAATTTGTTGATTTGATGCTCAGTAATTATCAATTATTGAGAATTATTCATAATGATTTTAATGCGGAAAACTGCTTAATATTTTTTTGTGGAAACATGTTTTTCAGGATTCTTTAACGAGTACACTCTTAAAAATAAAAGTGCTTCAAAAGGTTCTTCAAGTGATGCCATAGAAGAACCATTTTTGGTTCCACAAAATAACCATGTGCAGGTCCAAGGTCTTTCAAGAACCATCTCTTTGTTACTTTTTGAATCTGAAGAAACCTCTTTTCCCCACAAAGCACCTTTTGTGAAACTAAAGGTACTTCAGATGTTAAGTTCTGCTTTTTTAGTGACCATTTAGACAAAAAGGTTCTTCTATGGCATCGTGAAGTACCTTTATTTTTAAGAGTGTAGAAAGTTCAAAAGAACAGCATTTATTTGAAACAGAATCTTGGTCTCAAGAATCAAACCTGGGTCTCCTTGTGCACTAAACCAAAGCTGGACCATTATTGTATTGCCCTGAGCTTGTGTGTAGCTGTCCTCTATGTGTTATTTAATGAGATATTGGACGTCTTTCCCATGTAACCCAGGGGAGGTGTGCTGTACAGCTGTAGATCTGAGGATCAGCGCATACAGTAAGACAAACTGTACATTTGGGTATGTCTCGTCACAATGCAAAATCAGATGCTGAGATTTTTAGAGCATTCCCTCCTGAAGAGAGCAGGGATTGGGTGTTACCATGGCAACCGTGGAGAACTGCTGCCCCGCATTGGCAGCTCACTAACACTCTTCCAGTTATTTTCCTCAAGGGATAGATCTTAGAGTAGATTACCCAGCATCCACTGCAGCACATACAGCAGAGCGCAAAAGATGAAAAAGAGAGAGGAATCGCCATTTCCTCTCCTGACTTCATTAATTTAACGGTTATTGAAACACCTCCAGGAGTCAATTAAAATGCAGAAACATCTAAAGTGTCTGCATGGTGCCCAATTGGACATGCATTCAGCCTATTAGATCTGGAACAAGACTAGCCAGGTGAAAAAGATGAACCAGCTTTGCTTAAATCCCTGTGGACATTCACACATGCTTCATCATCAAACATCTCTCTGTCCTTCAGCTCTCTCCCCCTCTCTTTTTATGTCTTATCTGATGCACCAGCTTTCAATTTAGGGTCTCCTGTGCTGTCCAGAATAAATCATGCTGTCCAAACCCTGCTGAAATTACAGATACTCTGTTCATGGTGTCCTCATGATCTAAAAGCAACTGCGTCAAAGTCGGCCACTGCTCTGGCCATCGTATTCCTGGCAAATTGGTTTTCTTCATTGATCTGTGAGTTCGAATTTTAACTGATTGATTTTGGGGTTGTGCATGATCTTTACATAATCCAGCCTGTCTTTCGATGGACCTCACCCGAGCATATAAAGGCACAATGTCCTCCAGAGAGGTCTGTTTTAATGTCCTGGGGTCTGGCTGGCTCTGGTAATGTAGTTTAACACTGGCTGAGACTGGAAACTGTTCAGTCTGGAAAACGCAGCAGTCTGTTTGTGAGTAAATCTTTATTTGACTAATGGAGGGCTATTAGAGCAGAATTACAGAGACTTAATTTAGACAATTAGGGGATCATCGTGATTGCAGTGAATGCCTTGGTATTTTGTATCTGTGCTGGCATCTCCACTGAGAATATTATCTAACCAAAATCTTTATTTGAATGGATAAATGTACTAGAAATGATAACTCAGCAATATTTACTGTAGTGTTGTGTGCTGTGCTAAGATGTATTATGTTCTGTTAAACTGTGCTGTGTTGGGCTTTGTTGAGGTGTGTTACAATGTGTTAGGCTGCATTAGGGTTTCTGGGTGTGTGTGGGGGGAGATGTCCAGTGAGTTGAGATGTTCATACTACATCACTGTACATACATAACTTACAATATACATACATATATATATATATATATATATATTATAATAAATACATATATAAACACTAAATTATCTTTTAAATAAGTAAATCCTTTTATCCATTTTCAAAAAAGCTCCTGCGAATATGTGAGAGGTAAATAAATAACAAAGTGCAGTAAACTCTAAAACCATTTGCACTACAAACCAGTGTGTTTATGGTTACAGTAATAAATTAAAATAATATACCAGTTTGCAATATCAAACTGTTTTTGAACAGCTAAAATAATTGGAAACAACTGACACATTCAAGTTAAAATGGCTGTACCCACTCTTTTGTTAAAAATAGGGGGGGCAATAATAATTAAATAGGCCTATTGTATTTGTCACAAACAACTGCCGTCTAGGTCATTAAATAAATCTTTCTCTCATGTGTACATTTACACATTATGTTGAATGCAACTCAACAGTAGGTGGGGGACTTCCTTGTGCTGTGGAGACCAAGCACTAGCCAGTCTGAATTTGTGACTGTATTCTGAAAATAAGCTCAAAAACAAAATATGTTACTCCTGTTATTTACTTCGACAACAAGCCCAAACATGCTTATAATAAGTGTTATATTAAGCTAACATAGGGTTGCACTGAGATATGCTGGGCTGTGTTATGTAATGTTACACTATACTGGCCTGTGTTATTGTGTGTTAAGCAGCATTACATTTTTAGGGACATGACATGTAGCCAAATATGGTGTCCCACACTTGGAATTTGTGCTCTGCATTTAACCCATCCAAGTGCACGCACACACAGTAGTGAGCCGTGAACAAACACCTAGTCGTGTTCTGTGCCTTGCTCAAGGGTCTCACCTGAGTCGTGGTATTGAAGTTGGAAGAGAGCACTGTAAATTCACTCCCCCCACCGGTACTGAGACTCAAACCCGTGACTGTTGGATTCCAAGTCCGACTCTCTAACCATTAGGCCATGTGTCTCAACAGGCCAGGCTTTCTTTTGAAAACACCCTGCTGTGGGAGAGATATGGAGCTCCGACTTGAAGAAGAAATAACACCTTAGTTTTAAGCAGAGGCCCAAGCTGAGCTAAAATATCCAATTTGGTACGGTTGCTGATATTTAGATGGCCAAACAGTAAAGTGAAATGCTAATAGTCTGTAAGTATCATTGAGATCTTATATACAGTGTTTCAGATCACTTAACAAATGCATGAAGTCATTGTCCTCTTTTCTCCACTATATACAAAAATAATAAAATAAGTTTGTATTTAAATGCTTAGTTTTATGATAAAAGTTCTTTAGTTTATAATTCCATAAATGATGTATGGATAATCAAGTAAAAAGTTGCTTCAGTCCAGTAAAATGTTCTGATGAAAAAATATCTTATGTTTACTGTCTCAATCAGTAAAAAAACTTTACAGCAAAATGACCTGTGGAACAAACCTATGGGAAACATTATAAGTGCCTTTTACTGCTAAACAATAATGACCGATCATTGGATACCAAGTAGTTGAGATTACGGATATGATCATGGGGGACAATTTTGAGGCCTTAGAATTTGCCTTTCAAGACTAACATGGCACCCGTAAAAAAATGAGTGTAATTTTAACTGTAAAATATGTAAAAACGCTACGAAGAACAAACAAGTAAACAGTAAGTTACCGTACTACATACAGGGAAAAACTGTAAAAGATCTAATTTTTACAGTAAAATACTGTTACTGTACAGTTTTTAAACGTAAAAAAAGGCAAATCAAATTATAATATAGATGTAGATGTATATGTATATGTTAAACGTATAAAATAGAGTTTAGTAACAGTGTGCATTGTTGGATTTACTGGTTTAAATTGCAATTTTCTTGTTTGTAAATTACAATTTTATACTGTAAAATGTACAGGTGGTTGTTTAAATATGTTTACGTCGACAATAAAACAACTTTTGTCAAATAGTCATTTGATTTCAAACAATCGAATCTAAGGGCTTTACAACAGTGTGGTGCTGTAGCTGTAGCATGCAGCACTTTACTGTTAGCAAATATCTCGATGCCACCCACGCTGCTGAAAAATGCATTTAGATGAATATGTAAATATGAGCTTTCCTCTCAATAACGAAATAAACACACAACAACAATGACAGCAGTGAGAAAACAGCAGAGAAAGCAGCCTACTGATTAATCTGTGAAATAATCGACGATTAGTCGACTAACTGCTTTAATAATCGTTAGATTAATCGGTTATTTGTGGTAAGCTATGCTATATTTAGGGTTGTGTTCAGATGTTTTAGGCTATGCTAGGGTCTGTTAGGGTTAAGATGTATTGGACTGTTTTAATGTTGTTTTAGTATGTGTTAGGCTATATGATATATAGTGTGCTAGGCTGTGTTAGACTGTGTTAAGGTGTGTGTGACTGTGTTTTAGACTGTGTTAAGATGTGTTGGACTATTTTAGGGTGTTTTAAGATGCGACGGGCAGTGTTAGGTTGTGCTGTGCTAAATTGTCCTCTATAGTGGTATTATCAGCAGGTTTATATCATGACATTGGTGCTGTAGACTCCACTGTAAAGATATATGAGGTTGAAGCCTCCCCATCCCCCAGCTCTGTTTGAAGACAACATTACACAGGCGCAAATACAGACATCTGTTTTCTTCCTCCATACTGTAAATCTCAACTACAAACATTGCCACAAATAATACAAAGGAGTGCTTAGGAAGTGCTTAGGGTGTGTGAATGTCTGTTAGTACTGGAGGGACAGTAGCATAGAAAAACAGACAGAAAGCAAGGGATAGTAGAAAAGGCAAGTGGCAGAGAAATGTTTAATGTCTTCCTGATCTGGACTATAGTGGGGGATGGTGAAAAAGGGTTGGAAGAGCTGCTGACACCAGTCACAGAGAGAATCAACACAGCCGTGAATAACGCAAACCTGTCATATCAACCGCAGAGAGGCTCTGCTTATACAGACAGATGGCTTGGTGATGATTTTTTTGGAACTTGATCATCCACAAGCTTAAAGGCAGACTTTGCTTTCATTGTGTATTCCAGGCGTGGCTTTGCATTTTTATATTTTCTGTATACAAAAAAATGCTGCTTTTTTTTTTTTTTTTGTTTGTTTTTTTGAGGTTGTATGTAAATTCAAGTCAAATCAAATCTGTATAATGCTTTTCAGAGTACACGTCTTTTCAAAGCAGTTTTGCAGAAAATCTCAATGTTGACGTTCTTATAAATCATCATGCCTTAGTCGTATTCAGCAGATTAAAGCTTTATGATAATATAGTTTACATTTTAAAACAATACAAGCAATCAAGCAGTTGAGATTTGCTGTATAGTAGGGGAGACCGGGGCAATTGTAACATTTTTTTAATTTTCCTTCATGACCCACAGACTACTTGAAATACATTAGTCATGTTTTGATACAAGACACAAATATAGGTGCCCTAATGCTAATCCAATTTTAGATTTTCCACTAATAAGTAACAACTATAAATTTAACTTAAATGCAAGAATATATATTAATCTATATAATTAGATATCTATCAATATATATTCTATATAGAATATATATAAATATATATTTTACTCAAATACATTAATCAGCTGATGAGTCAAGAACAGTCTTTAACCAAACTTTAATGAAATTGTACAAGACAGACATATTAACAGAATAACTCAAGGAGATCATGTGGATATTCCATAATATATCATAATATTCATTGTATTTTTAAAAACAACACATTGTTTAATGTGTATAACTCTAGTAATTTTTTAATGTTTTACATTGATATATGTTCATTTTCTAACAGAAAAGTATGTCAACACAGACAAACAAGATGCTTACACTGGGCCATGTGGCTCAGATGTTCAGCATGATAAAAATGCCGTTATCTAGCTAGCCACACCTATAGTATCAAGTTTATCATGTTAATTTTTTATCACTAACCTCGAGTAAATGTATTAATTTAATTCGCAGTCATCTAAACTTTAGACAGCAGAAGAAAAATACTGTACATCCAAAAAGTAACTTTCATACCTCGAAATCAGTAATTTCCACATCGCTGTCGGACAGTGTTGCGTAGTAAAAAGATGTACTTTTTACTACTTTAAAATTAGTTTTGATATTGTTGGTTATTTTCTCATCTGAATTTCCACAGACATTGGATTATAGTATACATACATTAAGTGATGTTTGATACTGTAACACAGCTATCATGTTTAAAAATGAATGCCCTGTCGAGAATAAATTTTTTTTTTATGTATCTCTGGATTAAATGTTACAAATGCTTACTTGCTCTTTTAGGTTTTACATGAGTTTGCTCTTTTAGTCCGTGTAAAGCAATATTAATTATCTGCGAGTTTGTCAATAAGCAGACAAATGTGAATGATGAAAAAACTGCCAAGTAAATAAAATAAGTTATCAAAATCTTTAAAAAATTCAAGTTCTCAGCTCTCAAATGCTGGGGACGTGTCTGTTTGTCATAGCTGAAACCCCGCCCACTCGCGGGAAAGCTGCCACCTCTACCACCAACTGTCAAATACAAATAAATTTAAATAAGGAGCTGTTTTGTAAATTCTAATCAGGTTCATATTAGAATTTCAGTAAATTATTGCAACCACGAAGCTATGACAAAGGCATAGCTAGCTAGCAAACTGTAGGCTGTAGTAACTAACGGTAATGACAGTAACTCACGATTGAGCGGGCGAACCACTGATGCTAATGCGCTCTAATTATTATAGTGTTAGGGGAGGGGCCATACTCAGTGGCTCCAGTGTGTCATCGAGACATGATTTCAGGATATGAATTTCAGGCCCTGCCCACAAAAATATCCTGAACTCAAATGGTGAAAAACTGTTTAATGCTCTAACTACACAATTCAGTACTACATAGTTAACAGTCTTTGTATTGTGTTTTCAATAATACATTTCTAACATTTATAATGTGTTTAGAAACAATTCTCTAAATAGCCTTTACACGGACTTTCATTGTGGCCAATCTAACTGGAACCCTACAGGAAGTGCATTCAGGCCTGGCCAAGTGTGAACACTAATGAAAGTTGAAATAGGATTCAACTAAATTTGACAGTTGATTAATTCACCTTGTGACATTTGCTGCCTGCAGTATGAAATATTTCTGAGAGGTCAAGAGGCCTGACAACGACCCCCAGTGATATTTGGGTTGTTATCTGTTCCAGCTGGTCCAAAGTGTCTGACATGGTTGATAGCTGACTACCACCGATGTCGGTCCCTAGATTCAGCCTGTGACCTCTTGATCAACCTTATTAGAACAGTGACTAAATAATAACAACCCTGCACACCTGGGTGTTCATGGTTAGATGGATGCACTGAAATTCGTTTTCATTGAGGCCAATAATATAGGGCTTTGCGATATGGACAAAAAAAACCTATCACTATTTCTTTGATCAATATTGCGATTTCGATTTTAATCACGGTTTTGACACAAACAGACATGCTTTACAGTCATAAATGCATTCAGTGTGAATTTGAAACATATTTCCAAAGGAAAACCAATTAGAGCTTTATCAAAAACTGTAAAATGTCTCTAGAATAGACATATGGCAAATACACTAAGTAAATGTGTAACAAAATGTCTCTAGAATAGACATGGCAGAAAAGAAAAAAAATCCCATGTCCAGGGATCTTTTTTGCCATGCATTGGTCATAGAGCTCTTTGTGGCGTTGCCTCAGATGTTGAACTAAATTTGTTGCGCCAAGTTCACACGTACTCCGTCTGCAGTGCGTATACAGTATGTGTATGCGGTGCAGAAGCAGTACGGACTCATTCGCATAGGACGCGTTTGCAGTCCGCTCCTGATCCGCAGCTGTTTATCACAAACACAACATTTATCCATTATTTTGATTTCAAATCCAAACGTTGTTTCAGAAAATGCTTTTTCAGCATTGTGATTCTCTTTTATCACAGTACAGTAATACAATCTTTCATAGACATATTCACGTTTAAACGTTTTAACTACCACCACGAGTGCCATCTATTATTGCCTATTATTGTTTGCCTAAAGTGCTCTTTCTCTTTAAATCTAGCCAAAAAGCCATGTGTTGACTGTGAAACAGTAGACTTTAATTATATGCATTTATGGCGTAATTACAAAATTATTGTAAAAATCCATGTTATTTTTTACTGCGAATAATGCACTGTCACTTTCAGCTCGTGCAGCACAGACTCTGTGCAGAAACTTTAAAGCATAAGCTTTAAAACACCTTGACCACCTTGAGTAAATTGTTTTTTTCAATATGGTTCTCCAAGGATGTACTGTTGACTGTCATGATATCAACTGTATACAGTGAATTCATAATGACCCTAGGGATGTGATTAAGATTGCATTGACTGACCCCTGCCCTCTGACCTTCTCAGGGATCCCATCGAGTGATGATGTCATACCCAACGGCCTCCTATGACCAGCTGGTGCGGCAGGTGGAGGATCTCCGTAAGGAGAACTCTCACCTGCGCCGTGAGCTTCAGGACAACTCACACCACCTGTCCAAGCTCGAGAATGAAACCTCTGACATGAAGGTGGGTGAAGCTATTCTATAACCTAACTTCATTAAATAAATGGTCCTGTTTCTAAACACCAAATAGTCATTGTTAATGTGTAAATGTGGCCAGGCTTAGTTTCACAGTCTTTGGACTGTGGAGGAAGTTCTGAGTTTAGACATTTAGTTTGCATAGACCACGTTTTCATATTTATTTCAAAAGAGAGAATATAATAGATTATATGACCCCTAATATGATTTTTTTTTTTTTTTTTTTTAAAAAGCACATCTAAACATCAAGACACAATTGTGACTAAAATGCATTCATTTGGAATATTGTCTGTTCAGTATTTGTGATAGTTTTGCCATTTTCTAATATGTATGAAGTACAACTCTCTTGAGCAGTGTGAAGGGTAGATATGTGTGGTGAGGACTGATTCTCCATTGCACGGGTTTGTCTCAGCCATGACAACACTTTCCACAAAATGTCTGGAGATTTTAATGATGAATGTCCAGCATCTCTAAGCTGAATGATGTTTGAGCACATTTTTAAATCACTGTTTCCCATTACAGCTCTCAGTTGAGCAGAGAAGGCAGCCATTAGACCATGGAGCTAATTTTATTATTGACCCTGAGTCTTAAATTGTAGAATGTTTGATGTGTTACATGAGCTTGATGTCAGTTCAGCTTCCGAGTTCCAGTAAAATGGGAGTGTCTTTTTCCTGTTCATATTAAATGATTCTGTGCATGAAATCACATCAACAAACCACTGAAGATGGCACTGAAATTCCTCAGATGAGGAAATACACTTAAAAGTAGGGATGCACCGATATGTATCAGTATCGGGCCCGATACTGAGCTCCTGTACTCGTACTCATACTAGTTAAAATGCCCCGATACCAAACGCCGATACACACAGCATGTGATAAGTGCCGTATTCAGACAAAGAAACACCGAAAACAGAACAACAGACAGCAGAATGGTTATTAGAGATTAAGGATGTCTACAACGTATATGTATGCAATGAATATAATGTTAAAATTCAGTATTCAGTACGCCTGTATAGCTGACGTGTGCGAGCTGATAAGCAAAGCACTCAGAGTGGGTTGAGCGCGCGAGCTTGTCGAGTTAATATGCCTTTCTCACAGACATCACTGGAAAGCTTGTAGTTCGGTCGGATATGTCAAAAACAAGCAAGTGAAACAATGCACAAGTTACTTAACGGTAGAGAGAGAGAGTGAGAGAGCGCAATTCTGTTGTGTGATCTTTGATCTTCGCTCACTTAGCACATGCATCATTTAACTAAATCTTAAATATAAAACAACATTTATAGGGGCATTCACTATAAACATAATTTATTTTCAACCTTAGGCATACACGACTTTCTGGTGAAAGTGAATCTAACAGCCTGTGTGAAATGCGCTAGGTTGTACTATTCTGCTCCAGTACAAATACGTGCACACGTTGCGCATGTTTTGCTTGCTTGAGTGTTTCTGCATTATATGATTGGCTTTGGAATATAAATCGCAGCACGTTTCAGATAAAAAAACGCGTCAGAACAGTGAACAGTATTTTTTACTGGTAATTAAGTGGAAAATAACCGAAGGATATACGGTCAAACCAAAAATTATTCAGAGACAAGATATAATTTTTGATATTTTTTTTTATTAGTGGGTGCAGGACACTATAGTTTTCTTTTTTAAGTGAGGATGGCAAAATAAAGTTCAGGTTTGCATGAACCTGGATGACAGCATGCCCAGGAGAATACAGGCAGTCATTAAGGCTAAGGGTCACCCGACTAAGTAATGATAGTTGTGTAAATACTGTCATACTAACAGCTGTCTATTTTTTTGGTTGATTGTAATCCATTACATAACACTTTCTATCAAAGTTATCTAGCATTATCAAGCTGAATTTGTTCTGACACAGTTTAACTCTGAGTTCTTGTCTTATTTTATTACCATTTTCTAAACTATAAATAATAAGAATAAACTGTGATAATGTGAGAAATACTGGAGGTGTCTGAATAAATTTTGGTTTGACTGTAAATGATCCTCAATGGGGAAAATGAATAATCTAATCATACTAGTTATAATTATACATATTTAATCCGCTGTGATATTTACTTTGCCTCTCGAGTCAACCTGTGCGTCATTCTAAGAACTTACGGGAATTACTTTCTTACTGTACAATTCTACTCAGAGCTTGTAGCATAAATCTGCATGGTTAAGTGACTCCAGTTATGAGCAAACAAATGAACAACGTCAAGTGTGATACAAGTAAGACTTATTAACTACATAAACACTTAAACTGGCCTAACATACACATACACACACACATACAGATGGTATAGGAAAGGGTAAAGCTTAACTCAGTAAAGAGGAGAGAAAATAAGAATATGAATTTATGGAACCATTTGCATATTCAACAGATCTAACCCTGAAGAACCACAGTTTCCCTTTCATCTTCACGGCTCTCTACGCACGTCGGAGGACCGCTGAAATTGGGATCGCGCCTTTAGACGAAGAGGGAGACCAAGAGAGACCAATCTACTTTGAGTGTAAACTAAACGAGCCAATGCATTTTGGCATGCGATTATTGCATCCAGCTTTTGCTGATCACAGCGTGAGTATAAGTATGCAGCAGGTGCAGCGCATATTCAGCTTTTCGCTTCGGAGCAGAGCGATCACATCATTCTGCTCCTGACTACTCTAATGAGAGAAGAAGACTGAACGAGTTCAACACACTCTTTGGAGCTCTTGGTGTTGGCGGTACAGCGCTTCAGCGGTGGTGGTTTCCCATGTCGAGTGGGTTGCACACATCAGGCTGCACTATCCCCTGTTTGTGTTGCAGATGATCATATCCCCTGTGTGCCTCAGCACGCTAAAATAGCTTTTTCTCCTAAAAGAGCAGTTTCGGGTGCGTCTTTTTAAAGACGACGTTGCTTGGCAAACTTGACGTTACGTCTTTATAAAGACGATGTGGGTCTTGCTATAGCAACGTATCACCTGGGCATTCTGGATGCGGTCGTTACCTGGCGCGGGGTGATGGTCACGATCGCTGCCTCAAGTGCCTAGGAATTTAGCACGCTGAGGTGGCGTTTGTAGATGAGTCATCTTCTCATTGCGGGAAAATGATCATCTCGGAGTCGCGGGCCAAACTCCGTTTCCTCAAGGGGCGGAGTTCCGTTGCCTCTGCCTCGATCTCTGGGGTTCCCTCTGGGGCAAGCCGGGGGGCTCCTTTTTCCTGGCCGTTGGTCGACTGGTCCTTACGGTCCACGGTGAGATCCCCTAATCGATGAAGGGGATGCCCAAGCCTCGCCGGCAACTACACTTCGAAACCAGTGGAGCTCTTGAAAGAGCAGGCTGGACCCTCCCGGGGAGTACTACCTGTTTTTTTCCGAGGCTCCCCCCGACGATCGGACGTCGATTGCAGCATCGGAGGGTGAGCTTTCTGGAGAGGAAGATTCGGCTTCGCTGCTCTCCTCCGGGACCGTAGCATTGCCTGGATCGGATCCAGAAATAATGGCTATGCTTTCCCGTGCCGCCGTAGGGGTAGGGCTCGAGTGAAGACTTTCACCGTATCCCGAGCCCTCAAGGTTGGACGATTGGTTTCTTGGGGTGGCTCGTGCTGGTTCTCAGCGCCCTGCCTCGGTGCCTTTCTTCCCGGAGGTGCATGAGGAGCTCAACAGGTCGTGGACGGCACCTTTTTACTGCCGGAAACTGATTTGCTGAATCCTCCTCCCTCACCACCCTTGATGGTGGTGCAGCTAGGGGGTTACAAGGGTCTCCCCGGTGGAGCGGTCGGTTGCGATGTAGTTGTGTCCAACCGGCAGGGAGAACTGTGCCTCCTCTCCCGGGTCTGTAGGTACTCGACTGGCCAGCGATGCCTATACGACCGGTGGAGAAGCTGCCTCCGCCTTACACGCTACGGCGTAATTGCAAGTGCACCAGGCCAAGGCACTGAGGGACTTGCACGAGGGTGGTCATGACCCGGAAGTTCGGAGAGAACTCCGCACCGCGGCGGACCTCGCGCCACGAGCGACGAAGGTTACGGCGCGGTCTCTGGGTCGTGCGATGTCCACTATGGTGGTCCGGGAGCGCCAATTCTGGCTGTGACTGGCTGACATGCGCGAGACGGACAAGACACTATTCTTGAACGCCCCCGTGTCCCAGGTCGGCCTGTCGGCGACACGGTGGAGAACTTGCCCAGCGGTTCTCCGCTGACCAAAGCAGACTGAGGCCATCAGGTACATCCTGCCGGCGTGCAGCTGCTGCCGTCGCCGAGGGCGCCCCCCTGCCACCGCCAAAACAAGAGCAGAGCTCCTGCGGCCTCCAGCAAAGCTGTGCCGTGGAGCCGGTCGCAGGGCAGCCGCCCTGCCCGTCCAGGCCCCCGCCAAACCTGGTGGCAAGCGAGAGAGCAAGAGGCCCGGAGACGGGCGACCCAGAGGTGGATGGACGTGCTCTTCAGGAGATGGTAAGCAGACCACTCCTCCCCCGGAGGAGGGCCGGGTGGAGAATCTTTTTCCACCAATGACCTTTCGGTCGGTGGTACCCAAATTCTCGACAAAGAGCAATTCCTCTATTTCTGGGTCTGGGACAGGGGGTTGTGGACGATCTAGTGCATATCACACTCACCCTCCTCTCTCGCCAGTGAGCAGCAGTGGGCGGATCGGGAGGACGAACCAACGGACTACCCACGCACCCTCTGCTCGAACGCTGGTCAGTGTTACACACACCCAGACCCCGTCTCGGGCCGGCAAAGAGACGCCCGGGCCGGGTTTATGCGTTCTTCCGCGCTGCCCCACTGCTGGTACGCCTGTAGTTCCGTTGATGCCACTTGCGCGGTGTCTGGGAGCCTGGCTTGAGCTACCCAGCCCGTCTCGATGGCTCCTTCGAACCGTCAGGCTCGGCTATGCGATTCAGTCGCCCGGCGTCCCCCCCCAAGTTCAGTGGCATTCCCGGTATGGAGGGGACTCGGTAAGAGCAGGATGGCGTTCCCACTGAAACAGTTTCAGAGGCTCCTTGGGCATATGGCAGCTACGGCGGCAGTCACGCCACTGGGGCTACTCCCATATGAAATCGCTGCAGCACTGGCTCCATGGCCGAATCCCGAGGTGGGCGTGGCAACGCGGCACCTTCCGGGTCCAAGTTACACCGGCCTGCCGCCAAACCTTCACCCCGTGGTCAGACCTTGCGTTCCTCCAGTCAGGAATGCCCCTGGAGCAGGTCTCCAGGCATTCTGTGGTTTGCACAGATGCCTCAACCACCGGCTGGGGGTGCCACGTACAACGGGCTTGCAGTGTCAGGGGTTTGGACGGGGCCCCAACTGCACTGGCTGCCTCGAGTTGCTGGCAGTGCACCTTGCCCTGAACCATCTCAAAGGGCGCTTACGAGGCAATCATGTACTAGTCCGCACAGACAACACAGCGACCGTTGCGTACATGAACCGACAAGGTGGTCTGCGCTTCCGTCGCATGTCGCAACTCGCCCGCCGTCTCCTCCTCTGGAGTCAGAAGCATCAGAGGTCGCTTCGTGCTGTTCACATTCCTTGGCTGCTCAACCGGGCAGCCGACGAGCTGTCCCAAGACGAGCCTGAGAGCTGCGCTCCCGGGAGAATGGCGACTCCATCCCCAGACGGTCCAGCTGGTTTGGGGACGTTTCAGAGCCGCTCAGGTAGACCTGTTTGCCTCTCCAGAAACATCTCACTGCTAGTTGTTCTTCTCCCTGACCGAGGGAACACTCGGCACGGACGCACTGGCACACAGCTGGCCGCGGGGCCTTCGCAAGTATGCATTTCCCCCAGTGAGCCTTCTGGCCCATTTGCTGTTCAAGGTCAGGGAGGACGAGGAGCAGGCCCTGCTGGTGGCCTATTGGCCTTCCCGGACCTGGTTCCCAGGACTAATACTCCTCGCGACAGCCCCTCCTTGGCCGATTCCTCCTGAGAAGGATTTACTGCCTCAGAGACGGGGCACCCCTTGGCACCCGCGTGCAGACCTCTGAAAACTTCATGTCCGGTCCCTGGACTGGACGCGGAGGTTCTGGGTGGCCTACCCCAAGGGGTAGTTGACACCATCACTTCAGCGGGAGCGCCTACGCTTGAAGTGGAACCTGTTCGTTTAGTGGTGTCCTTCTCGCCGAGAAGACCCCCAGAGATGCACGATTGGAGTAGTGCTTTCTTTCCTGCAGAAAGTTTTTGAGCTGGAGAGCTGTCCTCCCTCCACCCTAAGGTATGTTGTTGCAATCGCTGCTAACCACGGCCCCGTAGAAGGTAGGTCGTTGGGGAAGCATGACTTGGTTGTCAGGTTCCTTAAGGGGGCGAGAATGTTAAATCCTCCACGGCCCCCCTCTATTCCCTCGTGGGACCTGACTCTGGTGTTCACGGCACTACAGCAGGGCCCATTTTGAGCCTTTGCAGACGGTTGAGCTTTCCTTTCGATGAAGACTTTGCTCCTGGTGCCATTGGTCTCCGTCAAGAGGGTAGTGGACCTGCACGCATTTTCGGTCAACGGTTTGTGCCTAGAGTTCGGGCCGGCTGATTGCCAGGTAACCCTGAGGCCCCGGCCCGTCTACGTGCCCAAGGTTCCCGCTACTCCCTTCAGGGATCAGGTGGTGAACCTCCAAGCGCTGCCCTCGGAGGAGGCAGACCCAGCCCTAGTTTTGCGCTGTCCTGTCCGAGCCTTAAGGTGCTATGTAGACCGGACGCAAAGCTTCAGGACCTCAGACCAGCTTTTTGTCTGTCACGGAGGCCGGCAGAAGGGGAATGCCGTCTCAAAGCAGAGGATGGCCCACTGGATAGTGGATGCATCACCTTGGCTTATCAGGCACAGTGTGTGCCCTGCCCACTCAGGTTGCAAGCTCACACTACTAGAAGTGTTGCATCCTCCTTGGCGCTGGCTCATGGCGCCTCGCTGACAGATATCTGAAGGGCTGCGGGCTGGGCGACCCCCAACACGTTCGCTAGATCTATAGCCTTCGTGTGGAGCCGGTATCTTCCTGTGTTCTCACCTCAAACGGGTGGAAGCACTGAGGGGCCCCGGCTTCGGTTCGGCTTGCAAAAACCACTCCAGAGAGCCCATATAGTAGACCCTGTTGAATTCCTCCGTCCCCTCGGCAGCCAGACGTGGCGGAGCGTCCGGCGCCAGGCCTTCACTCGCTGAATCCTCGAGAACCGGTAGAAGGCTGGGTTCCATATGTAAGACCTAAGTGGATCTCATATGTGTAAAGTCCACGGTATAGCCTTGAGCCCGTGTTTCCCCGGCAGACTTCTGCCATTCCAAGAGGGTTCAATCACCTCCATTCTTCCATATGTACCTAAGGGATGTCCGTATGTGTATTGCTTCCCGAAACCTCCTTCGGGAAGGTTGGAGCTTCCGTAACGTCCCTTTTCCAAGTAGAACGGGTACGTTTTCCAGTGTTATCCAGTCTTACTCATTGGTTAGTGCCATTGCAGCAGTAGCTGGTCCTCTTGTGAAGCCCTGGCCTACGCCAAAAAATAGGGGCGCAGGTGGCTTCCACAGGACACTGGAAGGGGCAGTAGCTGTGGCCCTTTGGTAGGATCCCAATTTCATCGGTCCTCCGACGTGACGTCAAGAGTGACCGACTGAAAAGGAACGTCCCGGTTACGTATGTAACCCTCGTTCCCTGAAGGAGTGAACAGAGACGTCACGTCCCGTCGCCACAACTCCTGTACCACCGCTGACCGGCCGGGTCACCGGCTCAGCTCCTCAGCAAAAACCTGAATATGCACTGCACCTGCTGCCTAATTATACTCACGAGCTGTGAGTCAGCAGCAGCTGAGGCAATATCGCATGGGCATTGCATTGGCTCGTTATTTGACACGCGAAAGATTGGTCCCTCTAAGCAGATCCCATTTTCACCATCCGTCCTCCCGACGTGACGTCTTTGTTCCCTCCTTCAGGGAACGAGGGTTCCATACGTAACCGAGACGTTCCCTTTCACCCACCTTTGTAAAAAGGTGCCAATGATACCTAATGTATCAATTAATAAGACTGAGTTTGAATACTTGCACGTCTCTTCTGTCTGAAAGAAAGGCTTGATGCAGTCCAACGGTTCAAGTTGATCTTTGTTGAAGTTGGTTGATGAAAAAGAACCAGTTTGCGTCAGAGAATCTTGGTGAATGGAAAAGTCAAGGCCGAAGGCCTGGCACAAAACTTAGGATGTCCTGGAGCGTTGTAGCTCACATCTTCTCAAAACCTAACAGAACCACCGACTCTTTAAAGTCTGCGAAGATTCACGCCTCTCAAGATGGGTTTGTCCAATGAGAAAGGCCGGTATCCCAAGCGGGAGTTTTGAGATACTGGGGATTTTTTATGGCTCTTTGTGTGGAAGCATGGTAATTTTTATATGGAACTTGAATCGAAATTACTACAGATTCTCAGGACACTAATATATTGCCTATGTACCAACATATAATATACACGCTCGTTTAGATCATCAGAAGACGAATTCATAGATACTAAACATAGTAGGATTACACATAGGTAAGATGACAGGAACGAGTGGTTCAAACATAAGCCTGCATAAAACAGTATACAATATAACGACAACATACAACTGCTGACCTGAGGATATGTGTGTTCATTCAAAGAAATGTTTTCCTATGAATTAATTATTAGAAAAGTCAATTTCTACTGTGCGTTGTGTCTCTTCCTATAAAAAGGTAGTGGTTTTCCCTACTCACATTCCTGTGGGTAATAAAACCAGTGATATCAGCATTAGTTGCCATTGGTACCAGGGGGGCCTGGTGTCGTTGCAGACATCCTAGCATCCAATTTATTGGGTGAGGGGTCTGTGACGACA
Organism: Sinocyclocheilus anophthalmus; assembly: GCA_018155175.1. Classification (NCBI taxonomy): domain Eukaryota; kingdom Metazoa; phylum Chordata; class Actinopteri; order Cypriniformes; family Cyprinidae; genus Sinocyclocheilus; species Sinocyclocheilus anophthalmus. The sequence goes on along the minus strand of JADLZN010002090.1, from coordinate 18,452 downwards.
TGTTAATCTAATGAATAACTGATTTGTTAAAACAAATGAAAACTGTGGGTTTGAATTGGTCAACCTACACCGTATCTATTTGATAAATTAAGTTAACCAACTAACGTTATACATACTCTTTTTGTTTCTGTACCCAATATTTAAAAAATTACAAATGCTGTGAAAATACAGGTATCGGTATCGATGAGTACCAAAAATGAAAGTATCGGTATTGGACTCGTTCTGAAAAAGTGGTATTGGTGCATCCCTACTTAAAAGGTTGAGTGTAGGTTGAATAATACAGAATTACGCCTGTTTTTGTCAGTTTAACTGCTTGGAGACATTAATCCTACTGGGAATAAAACCCCTAAAGAACTCATTAGGAATCAAGAGCTTTGTTCTGTCAATTAAGTTTGACTTAGAGATAGATACTAATTTCAAATGGTAACAGTTGCAACATCCACACACAAAAATTCCTCCAAGGTCATTGTAATTTTGGTCGTACGGGTTATATATATATATATATAGATATCTATTCTATATTATAAATCTCCAGTATGCTTAAAATTATTTATTCTGTCGAATACAAAAGAAGATATACTTTGCAGAATTCTAGAGTCCAACCAAAATTGGACCCCATTGACTTTCATTGTACAGTATTAACAAAAAAAACATTGAAACATTATTCAGAACATCATCTTTTGTGTTCTTTCAAAAAAAAATGCATACAGGTTTAAAACAGCATGAGGGTGAGTAAATGAAGACCGATTTTTGGGTGAACTATCCCCTTAACGATCCATTTTAAAAGATACAGATCGTACTCTGAGGATTCATTTATTTGTAGAGTGGAAATGCTCTAAGCCTTTCTCTACACAAAATCATCGATTGAAACTGATTCAGCAACTGTTTTCATGAGATTTTAGGTGATGCATGGGTCATATTCAACATCCCATGATTCCACAGTGGCCCACATGCCCAGATGCTGAGTGTAATCCCTGCCAAATCTTTTCACTCTCACAATCAGTTCTCCCCTAAAACAGAGCTGATGCATGCATTATAAAGATGAGGTCATCTGGTTTCATGTTAGGAGAATTTCTCTTTTTGCTTTGAAATACATGAGTTTGATTTTCGCTAAACTGAACTCTACTGACAAGACTGTCGGCTGTTTATTTATTAATTTGATTTGATTTTGCATTTTTATATATATATATTATTTGTTTTGGTTTTGGTCGCTGTAATAGGAGGTTTCTGATGCAGCTGCAGAGTAAACTGGAGCAGGAGGCCGGAACTCTTGCCTCTTCAGGCAGAACTGATGTGCTGGACCAGCTCAAAGGTACTGCAGGAAATCTATCCACTTCTCTACTTCTCTACATAGCCGTTGCCGTTCATTTAACTGTGGCATTTAGCTTTTAACTGTAATATATTTATTTCTTAGTCTTTAGTTATTTAATGATGTTTTTGATAAATGAACAAGATATTTTATGTAAAATTGATATGATTAACTACCATAAAAATATCACAGAATTAAACAGGTATTGAATTAACCTGGAATTCTGCATAAATTGCTTATAGAATTCAGTCAAATTTAATTTGAAGTTACAGTCTAATTAAACAGTCTGTTTAAACAAATCTTAAATTACATGGCTTTGTTGAACACTGTGGATTTAATAACTGGTTAATGCTTCTTTGGGTTTATTTAACCTGCACCAAACTTGTCCTGTAATTGCGGATCAGAACTGCACAACAGTCAAGAGAAATTTTGTAATATTCCTCTTTGCAAAACTGTTTCAGTTCAACACTAAACACTTAAATCTCTGTCGAGGACATGCCACGGCATCTCAGCAAAGGTTTATTTTCTTTTATCAAAGTTATCTTTGGGTCATTGGGGTGTGTTCAGTATAAAAATGAAAATGTAAAATTGCTCTTATTATATTTTAAAGCAGACTGTATTTCTCAGTTATTGCAACTTAGTTGAATATCAGATCGGATTTTTATGATAAATCGATTCACATACCTTTCCCGGCTACTGTATAACAACACCATAGTGACGTTACTGGGATGGAAATGGAGAACTGGATCTCATTCAGATTTAAAAAATACTGAAACCGAATCATTTCCAGGACATTCAGTTCTATTAATGGTTCTTGGTAGGCTTGGCTACTGACAAAGATTTCACAATTCATTTCGATTTCAGTTCACAAGCTCTTGATACTATACAATATCATTTGGATATTCTGTATATCAGGTACAGTACATGTCAATTTTCTTAAGGAAAACAATCTCTCAACTAATTGTAAAATATAAATGAGAGTCAGTTGGTACTACATTACTATAAAATATTTAACTGTGAAGTCCAAACTTTAAAATAAATTGCTTTATTTTTAAGATATCAAACAAACAAAACATCAACACAGTACAAACATTTAAACTGCACATAAGGCAGTTTGTATATCAACTTTTTAATCATATAATTTGGTTTTGCCTTCTACAGTGTACAAAATTTAAACTGTGGCTTAACATACATTAAATAATGGAGACATCACTAAGTGAAGGTTAAGTAAAAATATAATATTGAATATTGTGTATATTTTAAATTTATATATTATTTCTATAATATTTATATTATCAATGCAAACGTAACGGGCACCTTGAGATAAAGATACCCTTTGCTACAGCAGTACGGAGGCACCCTACCCTAGAATTTTTTTGTAGTATTTTATTTTTATTTTTTAAGCTTCCTGACAATTATTTATGTTGAATTTAGAATTTTTCTTGTTGACGTGCCAGTTAACATTTACAACACTGTTCTGCTTAAATTAGGAATATAAGATAATATGCAAATTAACTCTTTGCCAGAAGGTGGCGCTTGTGGAGCAACAGAATTTTAGCATTTAAATAAAGTAAACACTATGCTATTAGGCATTATACGGAGGTAATATGAAAAGAAAATGCCATCAAAACTGTCCTGGCCGAAATGTGAGTTTACAGGTATGATTTAAATATCGTAAATTACACAAAATATTCATTATTCATTATTATTAGATTGAAACTATAACTTGGCAAGTTGCCATAAATGTGGTTGCTAACTGCGTTTTTATTTTGAAACATGCCGTGCTCACGTTTAATTCATTAAATCATAGCATAAAGACATACACAGAGTACACAGAGTAGCTCTCGTGCTAGGCTTCTTTACTAGCGCATTGCACATTCCACTCACAGTATATCGGTGGAACATACCAACTACACAAACTGTGTGGGGGAAACCTAAACTGAACCATTCACTACATATACTACAAGCAGGGTGTCGCTGAAAATTAGTGTATGAGTTTGTTTACAGAATGCTGTTGTCACTGCTGCAAACTCCCATATATATACATATAATTATTCGAAAAATATAATTTACCTGTAGCCAGTAGGCCCCTCCCAAGTGTAGGTCCCTGGGCTTCAGCCCGTTGAAGCCCATGCGTTAATGCGCCCCTCGTTATGTGACGTTGTTTTAATGGCATCTTTCACTCAGGCATTTATTGTTTGAATTGTTTATTAGAAAATTGCTAATAGAATTTGACATTTTGATCAAATTTAGAATTTTGATCAGTCTTTGGATTTAACAATTGTTATTGGTTAATCAAAATGAAGAACGATTCAAATCAATTAATCAACCTATTGTCAACAAAAGAAATGAAAGAATCTATAAAAGTATAAAAATAATTTTTGACTTTCTTGTTTTTCTAGAGCTACATATGGACTTGACCAACTACTACGAGCTCAAATACCAGCCTCACAACCTGCGTGTGTTTCCGGAGATGATGGCTAGCCAGGTAGGAGAAGGCGAGGAGAGACTGAGCATCGGCAGAGCCAGGAGTCCCGTCTGTCCACCGTCCCGCCAGTCCTCATCTGCATCTGGAGAGGGCACAGCCGTGCACCCCGGGAACCCTCATCAGGTTACTGGAGAGGGCCGTGTCACTGCCCAGCACTTAGAGGATCTCTGTAAGGAGAGGTGAGATCATCACATCTAAACACTCTAATCATCTGTCTCGTTATTTAACCAAAATGCTATTTCCCTTAGAGGGTTTGTCCCCTTTGTATAACTGAAAGGCCAGTGGCCTTTAGTTTAGGTCACATCCATGAACCATAATTACTTTCTATTGCTTGTCAAAAGTAGGTGGTTTTACAGGAAATTTGTGCTTTTTATTTTACAGAACAGTTTAACTGTAAATTGTAAATGCATATAACTTAAAAATATTTTATTATATGCATTTCCTAACGTTATGAAAAAAATGCTACAGAACAAAGAATAATAATAAAAAAATAAACAAAGAAATACATATACACATCGACTAAATGATTTTCTTTTAAACATTCTATTCATCAAGGAATGATAAAAAAAAATTGTTTCCACAAAAATATTAAGCATCACAACCATTTTCAACATTGATAATATTAAGAAATGTTTCTTGATCACCAAATAATTTTTTTCTGAAGGATCATGTGACACTGAATATTGGAGTTATGATGCTGAAAATTCAGCCATCACAGGAATAAATTCAATTTTAAAAATATATTAAAATAGAAAAAAATATTTTAAATTGTAATAATAATTCACAATATTATTGTTTTTACTGTATTTTTTATTTGATTAAAAGCCTTGAATTGAACATAAGAGACTTCTTTCAAAAACATTAATAAATCTATTAATAAATAATGCATTAATAATTAATACATCTATTAATAAATAATAATTCCCAAACTTTTGAATAGTAATTTTTTTGAATAGTGTGTGTATTCTACATACCAAGGAATGCATATACATAATCAGTGATTATTCAAAATTTGTAACAAAAAAAAGGAATAATAAAAAATTAAATTCAGTTTAATTTGTAAACATACTGTGGTCTGTGGCCAATTCTATTTAAATTCACACTCACGAAAGTGATTCATGTCTTAAATTCTGAATTCTGCCGGGTAAAAAAAAAAAAAGACGGCAACGCTAATTGAGTGCAGTAATTTCAGGTTTCAGGAGTGTGTGTTTGTGTGTTTTAGGTCCATGTTGCTGAGTGAAATAGAGAAAGAGGAGAGCGAGCGGCGGTGGTATTACTCACAGCTGCAAGGTCTGTCTCAGAGACTGGCTGAACTGCCGCGGCTTGATACGGTAAGCAGCCTTCCACCCCAATTACTCACTGACGGGACTGTGTGCATCTGTAGCCAAAGATGAGGTCACCTGGTTTTACTGCTAATGGCCACAGATTGTCCTAAACCTAGATTTTTTGAATCAGTTAATGCCCTTGTCTAGTTTGAAATAACAGCAATGATTCTTAAAGAGATATTTCAGCCAAAAATGAAAATTCTGTCATTATTTACTTGTTGTTTAAATATGTTTTTATGGAATGGTTTGTTCAGTCTGTAAGTCTTTTTCATGTCTCTAGAGGTTTGATCTTGTTTTGAATGGTAAAAACAACAGTATGCATGCAGTACAAATGATATCTGTGCATTTTTTTGTGCTTCACAGTTCTCCATGCAGGTGGATTTTATTCGACAGCAGCTGGAGTTTGAAGCTCAACAGCTGCGTTCCGTGATGGAGGAACGTTTCGGCACCAGTGACGAGATGGTTCAGAGAACACAAGTAAGTACAGATTATAGATTTAATGCCAGCTGTAAAACCAGCTTAAATGTCACGTGTCAGTCATGCTTTTATCAACACTTGACCTGAACCACATTACTACCACTCAAACATCCAGCATAGCTTACATTGTGTTTTGGAGGCTGGTGTTCCCAACCAGGCTTCTTAACTACCCTTTTTAGCAGAGACAATAGAGCTGTTTGATAAAATGGTGTATGATAATGTTCTCTGAAAGTATCACTATCAAAGCATTAAAATGTTCACTACATATGAATAATTGCTGTGTATGTTTCAGATCCGTGTTGCTCGATTGGAGCAGCTGGAGAAAGAGCTTCAGGAGGCCCAGAGCTCACGTGGTCCTCAAGAGAAGAGTGCTCTACCAGAGACTCAGGTGACACATACACCCCTGTCCTCCATTTGAGCCTGAATAATACAATGCCTGAATTTGAGCCTGAATCATAAAATTCAACTGTGATGCTCGCAATAATAACAAATGTGACCTTGGACCACAAAGCCAGTCATAAGGGTACATTTTTCGGGAATTGCTATTTATACATCATCTTAAAGCTTTCCATGATGTATGGTTTGTTAGGATAGGACAATATTTGTCCGAGATACAACTATTTAAAAATCTGGAATCTGAGGGTGCAAAAAAATCTAAATATTGAGAAAATCGCCTTTAAAGTTGTCCAAAGGAAGTTCTTAGCAATGCATATTACTAATCAAAAATTAAGTTTTGATTTATTTACAGTAGGAATTTACAAAATATCTTCATGGAACACTATCTTTACTTAATATCCTAGCATACAATGTTGTTTTGGCTATTGCTACAAATATACGACTTATGACTGGTTTTGTGTCCAGGGTCACATATAAAATACTTTTTTAAAGATTGAATTACTGGAACCAAAATATTTCTTAAAAAGTTTAAATAATTAAGTGAAAACAGTGAAGCCATAAACAGTGCCATAAACGGTGTCCAAGGATAAAATATCACACTAGTTGATTTAAAATTCTGAGAAAGCTATATAAATCTACATCATATTGATAATTTTAAGAATATATTGATTATGTTTTATTTGATGGTTACACCTGACACTAACACCACAAATCTTAAAAATATTTTTCTTTTTCATTATTTTCTATAAGTGTTTTAATACTACTACTATTACTACTACTAAGAAGAAGAAGAAGAAGTTATAGTGTATAATAGTATAGTAAAGACAAGAACATCAAAATACTACAAAGTAAGTTATTTATCTCTCAGTAGTGGCATATTCACAGAACAATTTATAGATACTGTAATCTATTAAGGGTTTGCATTGCCGGGGCAACACAAGACCGCAGAGGACATTGTTGACTGAACCAGCCTGCTGGAAAAGTCGCATTAAAAATGGCTCAGGTAATGGATGGCGGTTGTAAATGGGAAATACTGTATACGTTATATAACAGGGCTAAAAGTAAAAGTTGCTATTGCATTGCTAGCAGTTGCTAATTTTTAATTAAAAACATGATAAATTGTAATAATCATTAGTTAGCCTTAAGTAATGAATCGGAAGTGTATGTGGTTTCCACTATAGTGTAGCATAACTACTCTATTATAGTAATTAATAAATATAATATTAATAAAACGTGCAATTCAGCGTTTTACTAATTCCTGCAACGGCTACTCGGTTTACGAAAATCGGAAGCGTTATTCTTCTAGGATTTTCTTTGCACTAGTGCACAGCTTCACGTCCACCCAGTCTCACCTGGCACTGTCTCACAGCACAGGCTGGCACTCAGTGTTGCTAAGCAGAAAACGGGGCATGCCCTCCGCAAGCTGTCTCCTATTGGCTGCTCAGTAACTGGGAAGTTGTGAGACTAAGGGATTCCCATCGCAGCACAGTTATCTGTCTGCTCGACACTGCACCAGACTGACAATGAGCTCTTCAAACCTACTGTTTAATAAGGCTGAGAAATCTCAAATGAATAAGTCAGGATATGATGAAACCTGCAGTACAAGGTTGCCATTTAATTTATATGCAGCTTTAGATTTTGAGACTATTTTGGAACCTTCACTGGACTCTTCAACTCATTTTGCATTATTACTATTTTGCACATTTTGGAATAATAGTAAAGTCATCAAAACTATGAAATTAAGTGGAAGTATGTGGATTATGCAGTAACCAAAACAGTTCAGCAAATCAAACTTATTTGCTAACAACAATATTAATAATATTATTTTATGTTCATTAAAGTAAGCACCCTTTGTCTAGATTACAGCTCTGGACTTTCTCTCAACCAACATACTTTTTAAACAGTACTGATGGAGTTCACATATATGTTTGACATTCAGTAGATGCTTTTCCTTCACTGTCCAGTCCAAAATTAAATAATAATAATAATGAATTCATATGTTTTTGTAAATAAATTCACGTTCACAATTAATGTGTGTATTCAAGGCTTATATTAAGCATTAAGGTCAAACGTTTTAAATAAATTGGATAGTACTTATTGAGCTCTTAAAATCTTCATAATTAAATTCTGAAGACTCTAGAATATCATTCAAGCCATGTCTATGTCCTTTCTTGTAATCTAGCTGTCCAGAGATGGTATTTGTAGCTGGTGCCAAATGTTGCCATAGTGATGGGTTTGAGCATGAAAGAATGAATCCAGTGCTTTGGCACTGGTGCTGATTCACTCTCCATATGCAAATGTTGTGCACATGCTCAGTCAAACAGAAACAGATTTTAAACAGAAAAATAGTCTACAAAGGAATGGCTTCAAAGGGTATTTGGGCAGTAATTCAGAATTCAAAAATATGAACATCATAGCACTGGGTACAAAATATTAAACCAAGCCGCACATGGAAACAAATGATGCTGATGATTTTTCCAGCTGGTTTTAAGGCGATGTTATTAAGTTTATCTTAAGCTCTGTAGCAGAAACCCACTGGTGTAGTTCATCACATTTACTATGGACATGTTTGACAGCCACAGAGTTCTTTAATTTTTTTTCATTTTGAAGAATATATACCCTCTCAATATGTGTGGATCAGTCTTAATACAGCACCGATTTACAGTACTTTGCTGCTTTAATAAATATTAATGTGTTAAGTCAGACATACAAACCAAATTTCCAAGTACCTACTGTACCAAATAAGAACAAATAATAAATCATACCATCTGTGTTCACAGAGCACCGAGTGCCTCTCCAAAGCATCTGTGCCTGACATGGATACCGCAAATGCGGGTACTTTGGAGGCCCCTGGAGAAGCAGGGAGCAAAGTAAGAACATTGTCTTTTTTGTTGTTGTTGTTGTTAGTTTGTCAGTATTCCTAAATGTTATGTGGTTACATACAATGATATTTCGAGATTAAAAATTCATTAGGAGTCATTAGGAAGCTTACAGATCATGTTAGAATTTAACTATATACTAAGGGCCAATATTTGTCTTTCTGTAAACACTGCAGTCTATCTATTTGTACTTCATACTATATTTTAATAAATACATTCAAATACATTTGAACAATTATGGTTGCCTGTACAGCACTGTGATGGACTGACCGTCTGTCCAGGATATTTCCTTCTTTTGGCCTAAGATGCTGAAATAGGCTCCAGCATCTCTTCAACCCTGCATAAAACAAGCAGTTGGGAGAACAAATTGATGGTTTCCTTTAAAATCAACATCAAATAAAAGGAACTAACTGTAAATAAGACACAAAATATCATAACTGTCAAGTCCCTATGTTAAATTTACGACATTTAATTTCTGACCTTATATGCAGTATTCATATTGTTTTAGGTTTAACATACATTAATCAAAAACAATAGTTCAATAATGAACTCTAAGACAGTACAGTGTATGTCAGCTATAGTTATATTGTGTTTGGGTTGCAGGTGGAAATGGTGTTTTGGCTGCTGTCCATGCTGGCCTCTAGAGATCGAGAGGAGATGTCCCGCACCCTTCTGACAATGTCAAGCTCACAGGAAAGCTGCATTGCCATGCGTAAGTCTGGTTGTGTCCCACTGCTTGTGCAAATACTACATGAGGGTAGCACTGGGGAGGCAGCTGGGACAGGAGGCTATAGTCGAGAAGCCCGTTCCAGAGCTAGTTCTGCCCTGCACAACATCGTATACTCACAGCCAGATGAGGGCCAAGCACGACGCGAGATGAGAGTTCTTCATGTGCTAGAGCAGATCCGCTCACACTGCGAGAATGGCTGGGACTGGATCGAGAACCATTTAAGTATCCCCTCATCTGGTGGTGCCAAAACCACAGGTGAGCCCTGGTTAAGTTATAGTCAGTGTGTTATAGACTGTGAGAATTGCCATTCATTTGTTATGAATAATCATATTCTTTGGTTTGTGTACAGTATGTCAAGTTCCAAACAAAAAGACAAAGCTTATGCACATAAGTTACAAATAGTGTAAGCACTTTACTTATAAGTATCAGAGTACTTTCTTATAAGTACTTACTTTGAGTATCGGATGAACTAGGGTGGTTCAATATGGTGATTTCGATTTATAGTTTTTTATTTATTAATTTAAATATATTTTCATACTATTTCATTAATATTGTCATACATACTGTTCCCATAATATAAAATAATTAATATAAGTATACATTTACTTTGATATCCACAGAAATCCCTGAGCCAGTAGATCCCCAGATGTGCCAGGCCTTGTGTGCAATAATGAAGTTATCTTTTGAGGAAGAGTACCGCAGGGCGATGAATGAACTAGGTACATGAATACAGTGTCTCTAAACAGACCAAAGAGCAATAGAGTGTATGCTGTGGTTGCAAATAAGCACATTTACAGTGAGGTAAAAACACAGTGAAGAAGCTTATTTGTGCATCTTTTAGGGGGCCTGCAAGCCATTGCAGAGCTAATGCAGCTGGATCAAGAAATGTATGGCATGCAAAATGAGCCAATCAATATGGCCCTCAGGCGTTACGCAGGAATGGCACTCACTAATCTTACATATGGAGATGTTGTAAATAAGGTACATTTTCAAATTATTGCATACAAGTGTGGAATCGCATAAAAATGAAAAACATTGCGTTGTTAAAGGTGCAATAGGTGATTGTCTTCAGAAACATTTTTTGTTATGCTGGTTGAAAGTTTATTTACATCCTGATAGCAATCATTAAGTTAAGTGGTCTAAATGTATTTATATGTATTTATATATTCTGTGGAAGGCGTAGGACCAAGAAATGTTCGTCCAATCAAAACGCTCGGTCCGAGTGTTTTGATTGGCTTTCCTACATGCTTGTCAACATGTGTATCTGCATACCTCTGCGCACCCTGTTCGCGCAGACAGGATACGTCATCAGCGTGTTCACGTACGCTGTGCAGACAGAGCGAGAATGGCAGGCAAACATCAACAACCTCACCTTCCTTCCTGGTATTGTAGAACTTTTACTAACTGTGCTATAAAGTTTTCTCACCAGTGAATGAGACATGATGTATTGTAGTAATGTTGTCTCTGGTATTCTGGTCTGTGAGCGTTTAAGCGTTCAGGGGGCGTGGCTTTGGACGACAATTGCAGGGAGGGTGGGACATTCTTTTCAGAGCTATCAGGCTAAAGTTAGCATTTTCAAAGATCTCCTACTGCACCTTTAACAACATTTCTTTGTACGTCATCTCATTTTCTGTACGATATTTAATCAGTGATGTTGACAGAATGCTCTTTAATAACTTTATCAGGCTACTCTTTGCTCAAAGAAAAACTGTCTTCAAGCCATTGTTGCACAGCTTGCATCGGATAGCGAGGAATTACAGCAGGTACATAAGCTACTTTTCCATAGAGCAAACCATCACTCCTTTATGAACTTTTAGTACGACAAATATTATGCAACAGCTCATTTAATTATATATATATTTTGCTACTCTCATTTGTAATTATTTGGCCCACAACAGCTCTGTGATCTGTCATTGCTTTTAGGTTGTGTCAAGTATACTGAGAAACTTGTCATGGCGTGCTGATATCAACAGCAAGAGGGCTTTGAGAGATGTTGGCAGTGTGTCAGCACTTATGACTTGTGCACTGCAGGCTACAAAGGTACAATCATACATTTCTATTATATCCATTTCTTACATTCAATAAATCTGAATATGAGTGATTTACCCATTAAATTGGTGACATTTGTGCTCCAATACCACTCAGTAATTTTATATGATAAGTCATTTTATATGGTCTGGTCTTCCCCACAGGAGTCCACTTTAAAGAGTGTGCTCAGTGCACTGTGGAACCTGTCAGCACACAGCACTGAGAATAAGGTGGCAATTTGCTCTGTTGATAGTTCTCTTGGCTTTTTGGTTAGCACTTTGACTTATCGATGCCAAACCAACTCACTGGCCATTATTGAGAGTGGTGGAGGTATCCTGCGTAATGTGTCCAGCCTTATTGCTACCCGAGACGATTACAGGTATCATGTTTATTCACATTCACAAATTAAGCAGAGGTTAAAGTGTCAATGACATCACCTAAATTCTTCCTGTTTTCCTAATTCAGGCAAATCCTCAGGGATCATAACTGCCTTCAGACTCTGCTGCAGCACTTGCGATCTCACAGTCTGACCATTGTGAGTAATGCATGTGGAACCCTCTGGAACCTGTCTGCACGAAGTCCAAAGGACCAGGAATTGCTGTGGGATCTTGGAGCTGTAAGCATGCTGCGCAATCTCATCCACTCGAAGCACAAAATGATAGCCATGGGAAGTGCTGCAGCTCTGCGAAACCTCCTCACAAATCGTCCACTTAAATATAAAGATACTGCTGTTATATCCCCAGGATCCTGCATGCCATCCCTCTACATGAGGAAGCAGAAAGCATTAGAGGCTGAGTTAGATGCGAAGCATCTGGCAGAAACATTTGATTCAATCGAGAAGCGAAGTTTCAAACATCAAAGTATAAACAAACCACTGAGGCACATTGAGAGCCTAGCAAAAGACTACGCCTCAGATTCTGGTTGTTTTGATGATGACGAGGCACCTAATGTATCAACCAGCTTGGACACTGGAACCTTCTCCATGCTCTCCATGTTCTTGAACAATTCTAACTTCCTTAATACTCAGCCCCGTAAGCGAGAGGGGGAGCCTGAGCAAGACGTTGAAACCTTTCAAACTGAAAATAAAAGGTCACAACCCCCTGATGATGAAGTGACTGTGGCAGCTGAGAAATTAGCCAAGAAGATCACCAATACAGTGGCTAAAATTGACAAACTGGTAGAAGACATTACCATGCATACCTCCTCAGAGGACAGCTTCAGCCTCAGCTCAGAAGATCATTTTGTGGATTGGAATTATGGGCCAGATGAGCTTCACGAGGGACGAGCCATTTCCTGTTCCCCTTGTCATCTTTCTGACACCAGCTCTTTTTCACCTAAAGAGCGTCTCAGCAGAGCACATGCCTTCTTGTGTCTTAAAACAGCCAACTCGAGTTTATCCAATGACAGTCTTAACAGTGGCAGCACCAGCGATGGCTATTGTGGCAGTCAGAACCAGACTCATACCTCTGCAAAACCAACAGAACAACGACGTCCAAATAAACTTGACCTTAAGGTAGCTCATGAGGAGCCAGTGAACAGTGGTGTACATATTTCAAGAGTCATGTGTCAAAATGAGATCCCTGAAAGAGATTTTGAGACAAACAAAGATGCTATTTTGCCTGATTCAGGTTCCACTGATACAGAGAAGAGCCAAGAACCTTTTATATCAACACCTGCAACTGTATCAACCAAGGTGTCTTCAGATGCTAGTATACCAACTGTCAAGTTGTCTCCCTCCTATCAGCATGTTCCTCTGATCCAGAGTGTCGCCAAGTTTGGTGTTGCAAAAACTGCAATCAATGTTCAGGCAGCTCAAGCAATGCGCAGGCAAGCTTGGTTCCAACAGGGGGGGGGGGGGGGGGGGGGGGGGGGGGGGGGGGGGGGGGTGTGGTGTGGGGGTGAGGACTGAGGTAATGAAGCAAGTTTCCCCAATATGCTCTGCAAGAAGTCCCCCCATATACACTTTGAGACCCCTCAGAAGTATTCTGTAGAGAATACTCCAATATGCTTCTCTCGCTGCAGTTCTCTGTCTTCTCTGTCTTCTGGGGATGGAGCTCTCGATGGACAGAGTCAGACTGAAAATGAGCTAGAGAGTGACTCCTCATTAGAAATCATAGAGGTGGAAGATGTGAATGTTGAGAGAAAAGATGAAGAGGATGAGACACTTGATGACTTGAGTGACAGTCAATTATTATTAACTGATCAGAAAATCAGCAGCTCTGATCCAACTGAGATCCCTAGTACAATCAAAAATGAGAAGATGTTCCTTAGAGGAGTGTCTCCAGTAATTCTTGAGGACAGGACACCATCCAGCTCTTCAGAAAACTACATTCACGAAACGCCTCTTGTAATGAGCCGCTGTAGTTCAGTAAGTTCACTTGGCAGCTTTGAATCTCCTTCAATTGCCAGCTCTATTCAGAGTGATCCATGTAGTGAAATGATAAGTGGTACTGTTAGCCCCAGTGACTTACCAGACAGCCCAGGACAAACAATGCCTCCGAGTCGCAGCAAAACTCCATGCTGTGCAGAATCGAGTGGACCAGAGACACAGAATCTTAGTGGTGTAGGAAGCCAGTGGGAGAACAGTTTGCGCAAATTTATGGAAATTGCAGACTTTAAAGAAAGGTTTAACCTACCTCCAGATTTGGACACAATGATATATTTCACTGTGGAAAAACCAGTTGAGAATTTCTCATGTGCCTCTAGTCTGAGTGCCCTCCCTCTGCATGAACACTATGTCCAGAAAGATGTGGAGCTCAAACTTACTCCTTTGCTTAACCAGCAAGACAATGATCCAGAGGATTCTGAAAAAGAAGAGGACATGGATGACCAAGACCAGTATAGTGAAGGCAACTCAGATGATGACATAGAAATTCTGAAAGAGTGCATTAATTCTGCCATGCCTTCCAGGTTTAAGAAGGTAAGGCCAACTGTGATGTCCAACCTCTCAAACCAAGTTCTCAACATGCAGACTCGAAAATCTGTACAGTTACCAGTGTATATGGTGCTGCAGAATAAAAACAACCACATGTGTACTGGACAAAAGTTTGGAATGTCTTCAAAAGAAATCTATCATGATGATTCCTCTTACACTGACTCTGCTGAAGGTACGCCCATCAATTTCTCAAGCACCACTTCCTTGAGCGATGAAACTCTCCAGTATCCACTCAGAACTAAAGAAATAAAAGACTGGCGAAGAAACAAAGAGACACAAGAGCTGGTTAATATTGAGGCAAAGAGAATTGAAGACCTGCGCATGTTCTCCCACTTCCACAAACCAACTAAAATGACATGTCAGTCTCACATAGTCACAAATCAATTGAACAAAACAATCAGACATATGGTACCCACTCAGAGATTACTTATACAGAGTAAAGAGATGACAGCAAAAGTGGCCCAGCAAAGGATTCAAAGCCAGTCTCCAGATCGACAAATCCAAAAGCAAGGACAGAATCTGTCAAAAAGCATGCCACATTTAAATATTCCTATAAGAAAACAAAACACAGAGGCGTACCAAAGTCAGAAAACCTGCTCTCTGAGTCATGCACAGGAAAACACATTAGGCTTTCACTCTAGGCATCACCCAACAACTACAGAAGTGGCCATCTGCCATAACATGGACATACAGGATGGACTGATGATTAGGACGGGACAGAAAAAACATTATGAATCAAGCAAGACTAATGTAATACGTAATTCTAATATACAAGATCAAGTCAACAGTTACCAGTCCCGCCAAAAGGGTTTTCACAGAATCAAGCAAAATCTAATTTTAGAAGAAGCACCTCCATGTTACTCTTTGAGTTCCTCCCTTAGCTCTTTGAGTGACGCAGAATTTGAGGAACATCATGAAAAACCTCAGCATACGTGGATACGGAATAAACATAATTTAACATCCAAACCCATGTGCCCTCCAAAATCACAGCAAGAACACAAACAGTTTGAAGAGACAAGCTCGCCAAGCTCAGTCAGCATGGATTCAGAAGATGATCTTTTGATAAAATGCATAACATCTGCAATGCCTCAACACAAGAAAAAGCAGGCTGCCAGAAAAAAGAAAGCTGAGAAAAAGCACAAACAGAAAGCTACTCTTCAGAAAGCAACAGAGTGGAGCCCTGAAAATGACCTAGATTCTGATGAAATGGCATCAGACAAAGACTCTGATCTCAATAGTGTTGAATGGAGAGCAATACAAGAAGGAGCTAATACAATCATTACCAAGTTACAGGCATCAAAGTCCCAAGAACCCTCATCAGAGTCTGAATCAGTTCTGTCATTTATGTCTGGTTCAAGCTTTACTCCTAAAGAGAAGAAGGTATACAAAGATGACAAAAAGGCTAATAAACCACTTGATTTTGCCCCTCGTAAACACGTTCCAACTTTCCTTTGGTCTTCATGGGTGAAACAAGTATTGGATTTCATTCACTAAATGTGATGCAGGGCACCGTAATTATTTTATGCAATATTCCATTGTATTTTAAGGACACATCTGTTACCATTACTCACCCTCATGTCATTTCAAACCCATATAGATTAATGTTCATGCAGTTCTCTTTCAACAACACTAGCTGTCAATCTCCCCCCAAAAAACACCACAGAAGTAGTGCATATAACTTGTGCTATATGTGCTATATTCAGAGTCATATGATAGCTACTCTAAAATGTAAGGCATTATTCATTTACAATCTTCCCCTCCAGTGAGCTGTTAATGCGAAAAGCCCAAGACCGGATCACAAAGTTGGCGAGTTGCACTAAGTACCAATTCAATTTTGTACCTGACTGACAGGCGGCTGCTTTTGAATGTATTGTGTAGATATGAACACATGCTCCTGTGCACATGAGGTCGAATGCAAGGTCTGGTAAATGGTCTTTGAAATGTACAATATTCATGTAAACACAGTTGGTTCATCTTAAGTAAATGTAAAAGTGAGAATAAAAATATCATTATGGGATCTGACAGCTACATGACTTTGTTGTAACGGAAATTGTTCATATTTATAATGTTTAACCCTTGTGCATATTCATATCTGCTGTCCTGTAGAAATGGGTATTGAAATCGTGATATCGACTAAGGTTATTATGGCATTGTAAAAACCCTTGTGTATGGCACACCAGCTCCTTTATGTTATTCCGGTGATGCCTATGATGCACATTATCATTAAATTTATGCACATTATCATTAAATGTGTGTCGTAATGATGCAGAGACATTTGTATGAACCCTTGTGAAATACAACCGCCTTTGTCGCAAATATAATGATTTACTTGACAAACCATACAATTTTGAGTGCACGTGGCAATTACTTCTCCTAAAAAAAATCACATCATAGGTGATGTTCCACAAGGCTCTTAAAACCCAGACCCACATGTTTTAAATTAAAATTAACAGACAATGTACCAGCTTTGTCTATGTTAAATGACAGAGGGAGGTATAGCAGTCACCTGAAATGATCTGTCACTTGTGTGTTAATGGCCTTAAACATTTTAAACAAAACAGATAGTGTTAGAACACATTCAAAAGGGGAAAAACATCACGCACCCTGAAAGCTGTTATAGATGAGGTTTAATTTTTGACAGGCTTAAAAGACAAGGGCGGAAATGTTACTATAGTAACTGTTGATTAAAATACTGTGTTATTTTCTTTTGCTTATATGTGCACAGGCAATACTTGACAATGAGGTTTTACATTAACATGAGCCCATGAACTATCACAAATATTTTATATATATTATTAAGGTTTATTTATTTACATAAAAATGTGTTAACACTTTCAATAATAATAATAATAATACATTATTATTTAAACATTACAGGAGAAATAATATAAAGAGGTTAATAAATACTGTATTGTTTACTGCGAGTTCACGTTAACTATCGAGTTTACAACCTACTACTCTTAACAAAACGTTAATGCAATATAATGTTATAACGGAATATATAATGTTATAACTAGTTTTATAACTGATTTAGTCACATTGTTGCTTTATTGGGATTTACTGTTCACTCACACGTGACTTACCAAATATGTAGACAGCTGAGGACAGCAAAGAGAAGGCCTGCAGCCAGAGCCACGGGTACCGCGAGCAGCAGGGAAACGATGCGGTAAAACCAGAGTCGAGACACTTCAAACAGAGCATGACTCCACAGCCACACCTTATCAAAGCTTCTCACTGAAGCAGGCTCCGCTAGCACATCCTCAAAGGTCACCTGAGTAGACACATCATCAGAAAAGCTATGTTTAGGCCGCCATAGCTTTGGACATTTTACTCGTCCTACCAACTTCTTGATAACGGATTACTCCGAGTGAATTCAAATCTGTCTTGGGCTTTACAAGACCTGCAATACCGTTGTTTAACATAAGAAAGCATTGTAGCATTACTAACGTTGTAGCGCCCACTATACCGTCGATTCAGATGTAAGACTGTAACAGCAACTCACCACAGGCTGTTTTAAGAAACAGCAATACGGAAAAACATTTAGGTAAGGGTCAAGTATGTAATTACGATAGATTTTAATTGAAAAATTAAAGTTGTCCCATTTATATTGGGGCAAGTTGACACATGTTTTTGTAGTCTATATTGTAGTTTTATTCAAATGGAAATGTTCAATAGCTTTCAGTCAAGAATTCATACTGCATACAGTACAAACAGGTACAAACTGAATTTTCAAAAACCCCACCAATGTGTAATGGTGACAAAATGTGGCAGACACACACACACACACATGTTGTGTTTCCATGTTTTATGGGGACATTCCATAGGCGTAATGGTTTTTATACTGTACAAACTGTTTGTGCTATTGCCCTACACCAACCCTACCAC
>JADLZN010002089.1:20000-27120 GCA_018155175.1 Sinocyclocheilus anophthalmus | reverse complement strand
CCTGACTTCCTAGGTAGTCTATGAAAATAAAGGGATTAATTCAAACTATAGTATCTAAAGCCAGATCTATAGAGTCTATAGTCTCAAATTCACTTTATAATCAAACTTTCATAGCAATGTCATTTTAATTAGGGGAGACCGGGGGGGGCAATTGTAACACACTCAATTCCTCCAATCATAAACAAGCTAGCGTGACAACACTTAATTTGCACATGCTCGGTAGGATTCTCTCTCTGCCTGTGAAAAAGGAGCACAATCATTATACCTAAGCAGAAGTTTTTAACAAAATACTGATTTTGAGGTATGAAAGTTACTTTTTGGATGCACAGTACTTTTTCTTCTGCTGTCTAAAGTTTCGATGACTGAGAATTTAAACTTACATACATTTTTATCTTATTGATACAACAGCAGTAAAGTCATTACTTTGAGGTAGGCTTTTATTTGAAATACAGTGGGTTATGACTTATTTTTTAGTGTTACAATTGCCCCCCACCAAGTACTTGTAACACTCTGACTTCTTGTATTTCATTTAATATTTTAATATTACAATCTTGTCCTTATTAGTGAAAATATATAAATTGTATTATTAATTAGTGCACCTATATTTGTTTCTTGTATCAAAAGATGACTAGTGTATTTCAAGTAGTCTGTGAGTTATGCAAATGCAAAATTTGCAATTGAATTGTAGAGCTAGTGCAAACATATCCACATCGCTAGGACCAGATGCTGTCATTTTTGTTGTGTTTATTTTGTTACTGACAGGAAAGCGCGCAGCACATATTTACATATTCATCTAAACACTAAATGGATGTTCACTAACAGTATATCTAGGTATTTACAACTTCTGTTTACTTTTAAGCAAAGTACAAAAAAGTACGAACTTGGTTGTGAGCATGTTCAAATTACGTGTGCACGCCAAGCGGCAACCTCCCACTCTCTCTCGTGAAGCCAAAACGGAAGTGACTTAAACTGCAATTCATCAACTGGCTGCAAAAGGGAGTCAATCCCATAGACTCCCCATGTTAAAATGCCCAACTTTACAGCAAAAAAAAACATGTTTACAACCTGGTTCAAAAAATTATTTTGGTCTTTATAGCTAATTTTGCCCTTCATGACAACTGTGAGGGCGTGAATTTTTTTATAACTCATCCGTTTAAATTATATTAAGTTTTAAAGTTCTGCATAATTAAGGGTGTGGTCACTTGAGTGACAGGTGGATTGCGCTGCTGACACTGCTGTCGAGCTAGGTGGGTGTGGTTTCAGCAACCAGCTACCGCCTCTTTGCCTATTTTCGATTATCCGGGAGTGATGCGTGGTGACGCGCTGCCAAGATGGCAGCCCACTTTGAGCTTCAAATACGCTCTTCGGAAACCTATGGGTGATGTCACGGGTGACTTTTTTTATACAGTCTATGGTGCCCGCGTGTCGCTAATAACAAATGTTTCTGAATTCTACATATACAGTAGCCTCTTTAAAAGTTTGCTAAAGTGTACTTCTTTTTAGCCGTGATATTCTACGAAAAGAACTTCAAAATATATTTCACTCACGTAGAGAAGGCATTGTTCTGTTTCTCACAACGGATCCCTTTGCAGTGGTTGGGCTCTTCGGACGCCTTCGTCTCATAGTAGAAGTAGAGCTGGTTGAGGCCGTTGGCGAAGGCCAGCAGCACCAGACAGTAGATGAAAAGAAACTTAAGGATATCCAGCAGCATGCGGCCGAGAGAGATCTGCAGTGGGCCCAAGTGAGAGTTCGCGGTGAACAGAGAGATGAGACGCAGCGAGCTGAAGATATTGGCGATGGCGAAGAGAGCCTCTGCGATGAGCGTAGGGTGCCACATCTCCCACTCCACACGAGGACGGGAGCTGTTGTACTGATGGAGAGAGAAGATATGAGAGATAAATGAAGACAGTTCTAGTTCTTGGTACGAACTATTTGCAAGTGGTCTTCTGCGATGGTATCAACTCTAGTGCTGTAGCTTTCATTAAAATGCTGGTATCAACCTTAAAGTAGGCCACCATTTTAAGAGATATAGTGGCCAGGTAGAGGGAGTTCATCGCAAAATCCATTAGGTTCCACCAGTCATGGATGTACTCTGTGAAACCGCCATCCCACATCTCTTTAATCTCCGCCCAGATGAAGCCTGCAAGGACCAAAATTAAAAATGAAAAACATTACAAGAACTGCCCAACAGTACAAAAAGTGCAGTTCCTCCACCAGTGTTTCCCATACATTGATTTATTTGTGGCGGCCCGCCACAATATCAAAACTGACCGCCACAAATAGATTTTCCAAAAGGCTTTGACTTTGTTGAATAAACATGAGTACTGCACGTTTCAAAATTGAAACCCGGTGCAGGTGTTTTTATATAACTGTGTTTCTGAAGGAAACCGCCTGTCTTCAGAAAATTGTGGATGTCGTTTTCATTTCTTCTTGCATGTAATGTCTGATAAAGCAGCGTTTGTGAGCGGAGTGCTGCTTTGTGTACAGCGGCTACCGGGGGAACCTCTGTTTCTCCTGCTCTACAAGTGCCTCCTGCTGGCAGAGAATGAATTTGCATATATTCCGCCACAAATAGAGTGCAAGTCTGTGGGAAACACTGTCCACGTCACTATAACCCCTATAGGAAAGGTGAAGAAAATTTTTTTTAAGTTATAATGGGTGGTTAAGATCAAAACTAATTCTGGACAGCGTCCCACCCTGCCTCGGGGCTCTTTAACTGTCCCCAAATTAATTAACTGAAATTACATTAACTTTAACATCTACATTAAATATCTTGCGCAGACGCTTTATCCAAAGTGACTTACAGTGCGGAATACAAAATACAGGAACAGAAAGCAGCAAACATCACGATTATTGTTAGGCTAACATATATACATTTTCATTGCTCCACTGCCTAGTGCTCATATTCAGAGAAATAAAGCAAACTCCGTTCTCGCTGATTGCACCTGTCCTCCAGATTACAGATCATTTGTTTCAAGCCTCTACTTCTGGGCTTGTGTTTGCTTTGAGAGAAAACCTCAAGCCATTATGGTTGAGCCCTGGTGTAATCAATCCTGAACTGGGGGCTTGAGATATAATTTCCTCTGTTTTTGTCTTGAGGTCAATAAATTATGATATCAATAATTCATGAGTATTAATTTACTTCATGAGAGGGATACAACCACTGCCATATCTATTTCCTGTGCAGTCGAACAGTTTTACTGCTTGAGAAATGAGCCAACTAAATGAATGTTACAGATCAGCGTTTCTTCATTATTTGAGCTAAATGGATATTTGAGACTAGATTTTTACACTTTGAATTCCAGCACAACAGTGTCCACCCATTTTATTTTTCCTAATAATTTTCTGCATGGGGATTTTAAAAATTCTGCTTTAAAGTGTTGTAGACAATGAAAAAGACTCTGAAAAGAAGTTTGAAAAGGTACATCCCATGTGCAAAAGTACACTTACTACATGAGCTAAAGAAGTACAGCATACTTTTAAAAAGTATGGAAAAAATATTCCGTCTATGGAAAAAAATATAAATGTATTTATGCATCTTATTCTATTAAATATTAGTGATATAAGATATAATATATTATTATCTAAATATTAAATAAAATATATTAGATTGATAAATATATATATATATTTTAATATAGTTAATAGCTAATATAGTTTCAGACACTTAATTGCATCTGCAAGTGTTATTTAGAATGAAATGAAAATGTATAAGACTTTAAATTTATATTAAATGCAATTAGATTAACTTGAAAAAAGTCTTAGACCTCTTTATTTGTATTTCTACTTTACTGTCTTTGAAATATGGTAATGTACTGCCAAATGTGCTGAGACAGTTTAATAGTAAAAATGACAATACACTGTAATGTATTTTTGTATAGTGAAACCTTTTTGCCATGCATTTAACCATTTGTAATAATTGTGCTGTTTAAACGGTAATCGCGGATTAATCACATACAAAATAAAAGTTTTTGTTTGCTTAATATACAGTATGTGTGTGTTCTGTGTATATTTATTAAGTATATATAAACAAACACACATGCATGTATATATTTAAGAAAAACATTCATGTATTTACATGTCTCTTTATATTCAGAAATTTATATTATAAAAAGTTTAATATAAACATAACATATTTTTCTTAAATATATGCATGCATGGGTGTGTATTTATATACATTATAAATATACACAGTATACATACATATGTTATGTAAACAAAAACTTTTATTTTGGATGCAATTAATCACGATTAATCGTTTGAAAGCACTAGTAATTACACATTTACATTAAAAATATATGAAGTTGAATTCAGATGCAAAAAGTGCCATCTGAAAATTTATTCTAAAATTTGCATTTTTATCGGGCTCCTATGTTTATGTTCATTTATTTCACTTTAATGGCATAGAAAAATACCTATGCATTGCCATTAAAGTGAATTTTCTGAACCTAAACATACAAAAAATGCTAATTTTAGAAGACATTTTCAGATGGCACTTAGAGGCTTTTGCATCTGAACTCTTCAAATTAACTTTAAATATAATATTGAATAACACACTACAGCTAAAAATTATAATGAAGTACTTGTATGTGCTTTAGAATGTTAGTCAACATCATAATAAGTGAATGACAAAAGATTGATGAAAAATAATGATTTAAAACTTTTAATTTGAAACTAATACAAAGTACATTTTTCAAAAGTGTGTTAAGAAACATACATACTCTCTTAAGTGACTTTTATTTCATTAATAGAAGCCTTACCTAGAACCCAGGGTAAGATCATCCACTCCACTATGGTGGGTGGAGGTCCCTGTACATGCAGGTCAGTTTGCACGATATGCTGTGAGGCGAGGAGGAGGAGGAAGAGGAAGGTCAGATAGGAGGCAGTGTGGCAGATGAACTTGATGAAAGGTTTCTTGATGAAGGTTCCCAGGGTGCTCTTTGGAGCCAGAAGGTATATAAGGGAGAAGACAGAGAAGAGCAGGCCAATGATGAAGCAAGTGACAAGCTTCACTGCCCAGTGACGTCGTCTCCAACCTGGGAACCCATCATACCACAGTGTTGCCAGGAGCTGCTGGCAGTTGGGCTGAGCTACAAACTGAGAATATAATAATAGTTGAATGATCTAATAAGCCGGTGAAATTCATGACAAATACAGATAAAGATGGTATTCAGTATCTGGCAAAATATTTTAACTGCTTAACATTCATGCATTAAAAGTGTTAAATGGATGTTAAAATCATACAGATGTTTTGCACATATTCTTGGTAACTTGGTATATGATTTATAATAATATGAATGTATTAAATAAAGTGGTTAATATAAATCTTTTGTATTATGCTATTAATTTGATCAAAATTAAGCACATTTCCTCCCAATATATATATATTTATATATCTTTTATAACTATCTTATAGGATTATTATCCAATATATGTACTGTAAATGAAAAACTGTCATATGTAAAAAATTGTCGTTGTGTTTAAGTGTTGCTCTTGACAAAGTGTTTTGTTCTTTTATTTGTTTTTTTTTCTTTGTTTTGTTTTGTTTTGTTTTCTTTTCTTTTGAATCTGTGACAAAGTGTTTATGTTCCTCTATTGTCTTGCTGTTTGTTTGTTTTCTTTTCTTTGTTTTCTTTCTTTCTTTTGAATCTGTGCAAAGTGTTAGTTCCTCATATTGTTGCTGTTTTTTTTGTTTTGTTTATTGTGTTTTGTTGTGTTCTTTTGAAATCTGTGACAGTGTTATGTTCCTCTATTGTTTGCTGTTTGGTTTGTTTTCTTTTCTTTTCTTTGAATCTGTGACAAAGTGTTATGTCATCTATGGTTTGCGTGTTTTTTTTTTTTTCCCTTGTTTGTTTGTTTCGTTCTTTTGATCTGTTGACAAGTGTTATGTTCCTCTATTGTTTGCTGTTTTGTTTTGTTTTGAATCTGTGATGAAGTGCTTATGTTCCTCTATTGCAAGTCACTTCAGTCATTCTTTGTGACATTTACCCATATTTTAACTTAATGTTAATTTTTTTCTCTTAATACTATCTATCAATCATCCTAAGAAAAGCAAACAAGGCCACATAAACTGACAACAAATGATATGAAAAAAGCATAAATGTTGAAAAGGTTTTTAAGTGAGTAAACATCAGTGGGGTTTGACATTCATGTCATTACGTAATATCTTTTTCCACAGTCATTTGAGGTGAAATCAATTATTAAATCAAACTGTCAGACTTTGAGTAAGAAGTCATTTAGTTTTACTTTTATCACTGGAAAACTTTTATCTAAAAATGACATTACACTTATTGCAAGATCTATTGCCCTGGAGCAGGGGTAGGCAAATTCGGTCCTAGAGAGTTCAGCTCCATCCCTGAAAAAAAAACTCACCTGCCTATAGCCTTAGTAATCCTGAAGACATTGATTAGCTTGTTCAGGTGTTTGATTAAGGTTGGAGCTGAACTCTGCAGGACTGCGGTTCTCTAGAACCGAACTTGCCCTGCCTGAGTAACGGCGGAATGACTTGCTCAAGAGCCCAGTGTTGATGATTCACAAATAAACCCTTGTGAGGTTTAAACCTGCAAACTTTCATCTACCAGTCCATTATGCCACACCACCCCAACCCTGCATGTTCTCACACAATTTTACAGTTAATCTGAGGTTTGTATTTTAGCACTGAAAAAAAAATAAATAAATAATAATTCTCAAATACCCAGAAATCGCTCCCTTTTACACAATACAGGTGGAAAATGATGTGCCTGTCCATAATAATCGTATAAATAATGTTTCTCAAATCACATTTTTCTCTTGCAGCCTGACCTACATTGCTATGCAATGTTATTATGTTTTATGAAAGGAGTCATTTCTGCTGTGGGCAATGGCAACTGTCACCTCTCATGAAAACATTTTGCAATTATTCTATCAGCATTAGAAAACAACAGATCTTATGAAAGCAATTTATCTCAAGATATAATTTCTAAGGGAAATAAGAAAAGTTCTGATTTACTTTAAGAAAACTTTTTAATGTCCTGGTTTGGTATTTAATGGTATTTAAATGTCCTGGTTTGGTAATTACATTTTTCATATTTTTATTTGTTAAATTATTTCATTTTTGTATTTAATTTTTTGTTTTATTATT
>JADLZN010002089.1:0-15000 GCA_018155175.1 Sinocyclocheilus anophthalmus | reverse complement strand
CAACCGATTCGTTCAAACAGCTGATTCATTTTATTTATGCTATCCCTGCATTCATCAGAAGGGTTCATCCCTCCCCCACACACCACCCCCCATCCCTCACCCTCTGCCCTAATCCCT
This sequence comes from Sinocyclocheilus anophthalmus, assembly GCA_018155175.1. Classification (NCBI taxonomy): domain Eukaryota; kingdom Metazoa; phylum Chordata; class Actinopteri; order Cypriniformes; family Cyprinidae; genus Sinocyclocheilus; species Sinocyclocheilus anophthalmus. The sequence continues at coordinate 14,883 of JADLZN010002089.1, read as the reverse complement.
TCAAAGGGTTTACCTTCCGGAGTGAGAGCTTCGAAGGGGTGAAGGGTGTAGGGGAGTGGTTTGGGTGGGGGTTTTTTTGGAACGACTTCTGCGTCTCTTAACAAGCTGATCAAGGAGGTTACCTTGTCCGTCATTTAAGTCTTATTCTGACGTAACCAAGTGGTTATATCTAAGTGTGTGAGTGTTTAATTGCTTTTTATTAGTCTCCAGTTTTGACATTATATTGTTATTCAGTCGATCGCGAAGCGGAACGTGCACGAACAAAGATTTAGCGGATTTATCACATGAAACCAATCAGAGCCGAACTAATCATCGTCATACGTGATGGGACTCTCGTGACTTTCCCCCTTCATTTCGATTAACCCCAAAAAAATCGCGCCGCTTTAGGGGATCTGTTAAAACTCAATGGGCTCAGAGGAGGCGAGAGAGACGCGGACGGCCGCTCTAACTTTACCTGCTGGTGTCGGTTATTTTCTTTTGTCTTTCTACTTCTTCATATTGTTGGACATTGTTTCTTTATAAAAACGAGTGATTTATACACTTTTTAATGTTATATTTTGTAATATTCACACACCTGTTTCTCGCCACTTGGCTTCTTGTAGGATAGCAGTAACTCCACCGCTCCCACCACCTCCTTGCGGATGGCGTAGAGGAGTGCATCGCCCATGTGCACGCCATGACTCAACAGCAGCTCCATCACCTCTAGGTTCTCATTCTCAATAGCGATGAGGAGTGCGCTACGGCCCAGGGGATCCAGACAGTTCACGTTGATGTTGTAATAGATCTCGGCCTCCTCAAGTGCTTGTTTAACTCCAGCATAGTCACCCTTCTCCACCGCCATCAGGTAGGATCTTTCCTTGGCAGACAGCTCAACCTCCGCCCTCACGATCTGCAGCGGGATGCGATCGCGGTACGGGGAGTTACTGGCTTTATTGTAGTATAGCTGCGCCATAGGGTTCATGTGGACTCTGTGACATAAAATGACGCAAGTCCAGACAAAGCTGTGCAGAGATTGAGCAAACAATCAGTTATGACATTTCTTTCAAAACTGACATGCCAAATCATAACAAATCCAGATGAAGGAGTGAGGCAAACACTTTTTTACTAAAGTGAATATTTCAATTAAACCTTTTTAATGTTTCTCAGAATAAACCTATTTTTGAAAGCCACTTTCAGTATAGACACAAAGATTTGATAAAAACAAAAACATTCTACCATAAATGCTCTTAAAAAGATACAGCACATATTTTAACTACATGAAAAATTAAAAAAATGAATAACGTGAAATATCACTCTATTGTTTTGGCAGCAGAATAAATAGTTTGAAATTAAAACATTTATGAAACACATGCGGCAACAGGCTTCGCCATGGTATTTATATATACAAATACATTTTATTGATGATCCTTGCCTTAAAAGGATAGTTTACTCAAAAAAAAAATGTTGTCGTCATTTACTCACCCTCATTCCAAAAGACACAAAAGTCTTCCTTTCTTAAAAACTAATATCTCCTGCAACTCCTCCTACAACCTACGTTCTCTGATGAGTTTCACTGATGCGTATGTACGAGATGGTGGGATATATTTAGTTAAAAAAGTCTCAAATCAAAGCTGGGTAGCAACTGATTATATGTAATCTGGATTACATAATCAGATTCCAAAAATTAAGTACTTGTAATTAAATTACATTACATTTTAAAATACTCGTAATCAAACTACAGTTACTTTTTTATTCATTACATGATTGCATTCACACAATGGCAGTAAATTATTCATAATTTATTGATTTTCCATAAGGCTTATGTTTCTCTTTTACATTTCCTGTCTAAAATTCCTACAGGTGTTATCCCTTAGTTGGACTATAGTACATATCGAATGGCATGTAAATGTTCAGGTAACTCATTTTACGAATCAAGTCTTCTGAATTTTTGGGCGAAAAGAATCTCGCAAGCTATTAGACATGTATGAGCACGAGATATCCACAATTTGTCAGCCAAAAACCACTGTGAATGAAATATTTACTTGAAAGGCTCTCAGGAAGTAATATGTCAATAATTTAATAACACATTTGCAGGTTTACAGTCAGTGTTACATATTTAAATAAAATATTTCCATTTTCAGTGTTCAAGTGTTTCAATTATTTTTATCTTACATTTTTTTATGATTTAATTAATTATTAGATTTTCATTAACTCATAAAACCATTGCAGTTCTTACATTAAGCCCAGTTTGGAATATTGTCTTTCTCTTTGCTTTTTTATATCCATATTGTATGTTAAATGGTACGTTTAAAACAAGTTCGATTTTTTTTTTTTAATTCTAAAAGTAATCTAAAAAGTAGTCAGAATACATTATCTAAAATGAGTAACCTAGATTATAATGTAATCTATAATCAGTAATGGACTACAATTTGTAAATAATCTACCCAGCTATGTCGTAAATCGAACCATTAGACTGGCACTGGGGAAAAGGGGGGGAATTCAAAAAACCTCAGAACTAAAGTCTATGTTCTTCAGCTTTCTAAAGACATGTGTATTAATCAGATGTTGAAATGCTTAATGATATTATCTATCCAGCATATATTTGCAGATGGTACACAGAATATTGTATATATGTATATTGTGCTATGTCCAGATGATCCACCAATACCCTATCAATTGGAGCTCCCACCAAGGTGTCCAGGAGAGTAAGCTGGACAAGGGTGCCAAACTGTGATATGAAGACGATTTTTCCCTCAATTTGTTCATGCTTGATTGAGCCCTGATTTCCAAGGAGAGCTATTCACTATAAGTGATTGAAACTTTTAGAAATATCAGTCTGAAGTGATCCTTCTAGACATCTGGGGTCAACATATTTAGTAAGAAAATGGATGGTTACAGGGGATGTTGTAATTTTTTAGGCTTTTTATCCATTTAGAATTACTTAAATTTAAGTCCTTTTAGCAGATATATTTTAGTCCATTTAGCAGCACTAAATGCTTCCTGAGTTGTGTTTTCTCTTTTAACTTGAAATGGTGTCTAAATAGATTGACAACAAGATGCATGCAGTTTAGTGCATATTTACATACAGATTGAAAAAAAATGTCCTGTGTGAACAGCCCCTATAATAAAATAAAGTAATGCAAATCATAGTTAATCATTACTTTTTATAATGATTAGCTCAATATTGTTATGTGTTACATTAAAAAAAGTAACATTTCCCAACAATCCTCAGCATGACACATTTGGTGGAAAAAAAAATCAGCATACAAGCTGTTGTTAGCAATACACAAACGGAACTTCTGCCTTTTCTGTGTGAAACATGAGAAAGAATCCATGTAGAGCCTCGGCCATGAAATCATGCAGTAATGAGGGTGATGGAAAGTTTAGAACAGCGACTGACGTCACATTATTTGTCTGTTGGGAATCATGTAGTTTAGAAAGAACAGAGGGCCAATGACAGATCCCTGGGGGATGCCCTGGTAACAGTAGCAGCAGACTAACTGCCGCCTGTCATTGCGATAATTAGGAACTGAACCACATCAATGAAGGTGAGACCGGACTATAATTTGCTGATGTATTATTGATTTAAAAGTTTAACTTAAGGTTTTTTAATCAACATTATTTAGTCTTTCCTTTGTTCTAGAGGGAGTATATGAGTGCTTTGTGACCCATTTTTGGAATTAGTGCTCTGCATTTAACCAATCCAAAGTGCACACACATGCTGTGAACACACACCCGGAGGGCAGCCATTTATGCTGCGGTGCCTGGGGAGCAGTTGGGGGTTCGGTGCCTGCTCAAGGGCACCTCAGTCGTGGTATTGAAGGTGGGATGCGCTGTACATTCACTCCCCCCACCCAATCCCTGCCGGTACGAGACCCGAAACCACAACTTTGGGTTACCGAGCCAACGCTCTAACATGAGGCCACGGATAATAATACATTATGTTAAGACATTTTTTGAAAGGTAAGATTGATATGATATTTATATATATATATTTTTGTTTTTAAACTCAAAAGTCAAGATATAATTATTGTCTCACAGGTCGTAAGGCATTTCAGTTCCAGGCCACTCCATTTATTAGGGCTCTCCGATAGCCGGTTCTTTGTACCTTTTAAACGCATAGTGGCACTAGGACTGTTCGATCAAGAGGGAATTAGTCGATAAACTAACGCAGTGTTGGGGGTAAACATTACAGTAACGCGAGTTCGTATCAGATACTTTTTTCAAGTAACTAGTAAAGAAACGCATTACTTTTTAATTTACAAGAGAATATTTGAGTTACTTTTTCAAATAAGTAAAGCAAGTTACTTTTTTTCCAATTTATTGACTGACAGCTCTCCTGTGCCCATGTTGAGAGAAATGGATGTACATGTCGTCAAAAGAAATATGACTATGCCATTTAATTCATCTCACTACAGACAAAAAAACCACAGATTCGTATTCTCAAAAGAATAAAAATAAGGCAACTCAGATATGACGCAACCTGCAATAATTAAAGTTTAAACAACACAAAATATTCTTTATGTAATTAATCCATTCTATTAACCATGTCTTTTGCTTCTGACCTCGAGATCCAGTTCAACAGTAGAATAAAGCAAAAATACTATAGAAAAAAGTTTGGTGTCTTTATATTGCCGAGTGTGTTGAAAATTTCTTTTTCTGCATTCTATGTACGACGTAAATTTACTTCCCTTCAGCTGAGGCTATTATTCACTTTTGCTGTGAAGGCTTTGATATTGCTAAAAATAGACTGTGTTATTTAAAAAAACAAGCAGCTGTCGATTTAAAAGTAACGCAACAGTAACGAAGCATCCTTCCATAAGTAACTAAGTAAAGCAATTGGTTACTTTTTATGGAGTAACGCAATATTGTAATGCATTACTTTTAAAAGTAACTTTCCCCAACACCGCCTAACGCATACAGCGCGACCAGCAGGCTATTCGATTCCCGCAGGATTGATTCCGAGTCGATTCTTTTCACTGAATAATACCGCGCGACGTGTAGTTTCCCGAACGAATATCCTAACTTCTATGACCTCAAGAAACGTATTATCAGTTCACGTAGGCTAGCTGAAGTAGAACAAAACTTGAGTTTTTTCTTTTTCTTTTCCCCCATTCATATTAACCGCAAAACTTAATGTAGGCTACTCATAATTCGGGACATGTAAACGCCCATACGAAATTCCACAAGGAATCCTAGTTTGTAAATGCATTTCCCCCCTGGGTTTTAGAACCACAAACTGGACAGTTCTATTGCATTGTCAAATATTTTCCTTAAGTACTAAAATAATCCTTAAGGAGCCGGAATAGTTAAATTCCTTACGATCTCCATCCCTTCTCCTCACACATTGTGAGTGTGTGCGTGAGTTAGCGTGTGTGCGCGCGTGCTAGAGGAGGGAGAACTCGTCTCTGAATCCAGCCACGAATCACGGAGAATGTGTGCGAAACGCTTCACTGCGGTTCTCTGTAACTCCACAGCGCAGATTCTGTGTGATTTGACACGAACTGGTTTGGGAACGTCGGAGTGACATTGAAGAAGACGCATTTCTGAAGAACACGACCGAACCTCAGTCTCGAGCTAATTACAGTCAGCATCCGTACATTCTGGGACCTGTTACCACTGGACTGGGGGGTGGGGGGGGGGGGGGGGGGGGGGGGGGGGGTACCATGGACCATTTCAACCTGTGGGGTCTTCTCCAGACCGCAGAGGATTTGCGCAATTTCCAACGGACCAAATTATGACTAATTTTACTTTGCTTGGATGAGTTTTCCATCAATTTGATTTGCTTTGCTTTTTAATTAAAACACATATTAGCCTGTATAGTTAAATATTAAATTGGGCACGTACCCGTTCGATAATTACTTTTTAATGCCCCTCACTGCAAGTTAAATATTTGAATGCGTTTTATGAGATGCGTAAAATGGAAACCACTGTGCGTAAATTCACGTCGGATTAACTCTCTCTTCGCATCCCGGACGCATTCCCGTGAAAATCTATGGAAGTAGCCGAGTTTGCTTTGAACTTGCTCTAGGCTGGGTGCCGGGAGTATTTTCTGCGGGACGTAGTGAGGATGCAGTCGGGGATGCGGGCGCTCTGTGCCGGCGGAGGCGCGTCTCTCTGCTGCCTGCTCATGCTGTGGATGATCTACACCCACATCCTGAAAGAAGGCAAGTGTTGAGCATCAGAATGCATGATGGAAACGGGGTCCAAATAACATCATATCTCTATGCATAGACTCACCTGAATTTGTCCCTTTTTTAAAGTTGTTTGAAAATGCAGCTGTCAGATTTCTCTGAGCCTTTCTGCGCCTTAACACCCTGGGGAGAAACCATACAGTGTAGGACTCCTCTGAGAGACCCTGGAGAGCTTGTGATATTATTATGGAAATCTATAGCATAATATGGAGGGCATGCTTCACAACCCAGAGGAAAATTGTATTGCTCAGGGGCTGCTCTTTCACAAGCTCAGGAGATTTATTGGAGATGTAACTTTGTCTCCTGAAACGTCTTTGGAGAAATACGAATTTGAGACGTGGAACGCAAATGTGAAGAACCTCTGATTGCGGACTTGAGAAATCTGATTGTCATCATTGTTGAGATTTCTCTCAGCTGAGATCTAATTTGTGGTTTTCTTTTCTACGCGAATGGCTTTTAGAGGCGCATTGTGTGTGTCGGAACTAGTTGTAGTGTGAAGCTCATGGGTCTCTGAAGTTCTTTTTTCTTCTTCTAATGCTGTGAATGATGTGTTCAGGGACCAGTGCTTTTGTATGCATGCATTTGCATCAATGTCTACTGAACATGCATTACACAGTGTGTTGTTGCATGTGTGTGCGTGAGTCTGTCCGGCGCTTCTGTGTGTGTTCTAGAGGTAATGAAGAGGATAGTCATGATTTGAGTCAGGGGTAAGAATGTGACTCACATTTGATAAGCTAACTGCCCTAAAAAGGCACTGGGAGGCATGTCATACATGGCACAGCGTTGTGTGCTGATGTGGAAGTATTGCAGATGGCTGTCAGTGGGGGGTGCGATGGGGTTTTGAGTTAAGATGGGATATAATAAGAGATATTACAGACATTAACACTTCATCTCACGGTGGCGTCTTAGCACGGTAATACTGCAGATTTATGGGCACCCTGCTGCACAAATCCTCACGTTTAACGGAGACGTTCAGTGCACTGAATGTTAGTAGGCGTGAACTGGTGTCTTGTTTTCGAGGGATCAAACATTCCTTCTAGATCCTCTCAGTTAATGGTTGAGCTTTATTTGGGCTTCATGGCCTCCAGCTCAAACTAAGGAGGGAAACTTTGCTGAAATACATTTTTTTATTCTGACCACCTTGAAAAAAAAAAAAAACCCTGAGGGCCTGAAATGTTTTCAACATGTCCAGCTGCAGAAGCTGATAAATCACTAATCGAATGTCACTGAATGGGTTGTATTTTACAGGCAATGTCGAGGGCATATGTCTGTCATGAAGTCATGTTGTTCATGAATCTATAGATGGATAGAATGATAAAATGATATGCCAACAGCACGATAGAGCAATAGATAGATAGAACGATAGATGATCGTATCAATTACTAAACCTCATGGTCATCCCACGCGTAAAGGACTTTCTAGTTCGTGGGGAAAAAATTGGTTTATTAGCGATTAAAAAAAACACAACATAAAAAATATGCTGTTTTGGGCCCCATTAAATTTTATTGTAGACAAAAACAGTTGAACCATTTTTATAGACTATACTCTTCTGTGTTCTGCCAAAGTTTAAGAAACAATTATTTAACAGCGTTATTTTATTTATGTGTTTGTTTATTTTTAAGCGCAGTCTGGTAGTGTTGCTCTCTGGTGGCATTTTCATGTTTTATTTAGTTTATTTACATTTATGCATTTGTCATGCTTTTATCCAAAAGGACTTGCATTTAATTATTTTGTTATCACTTCATATTTTTATGATTTAATTTGAATTTTGTATTTTTTATATTTCTTACTTACATTGCATTGAAGACTTTTTTAAAAATCAGTTCATATTTTTTATTGCTTATGTATTTATTTTTCCACTGAAGAAAGACACAGGTTTGGAATGAGTAAATAATGACAGAACTTTAGTTGAAAGACAAAAAAATCCATTAAGACTGATTTTAGTCTATAGCCGGATGAAGTGGCAACTTATGATTGCTGTGATGCTACAGAGGTGGCCTTTCATTTCGATAATGATATCCGTGACCCTACTGAAGTTGTGGGTGAGATATTGATTTATCAATGTGCGTGACCATCGGCCTTTGCCGCTGTTTGGCTCTGAGCCATTTACAGATGAAAGCATGTGGTTTCGACGAGGCCTTGACCCTTCAAGACCATAGGCATGTGATGAAAAACCCTCATCGCTCTTGTCCTTTTAATGGCCTTTTTAAAAGATCCAGCGTACACATGCATAATATGATACCGCTTTAATTGTGGTAAGATGCAAGCGATATGGAGATATGTGTGTGTCTTTGTGCGCCAGCAGTGCATGTGTAATATTCGTGATTTAATTATGCCGTCCTCTCCGGCCAGGGCTGTCATCCAGGATCACAACAGAGCCGCAGTGATGACATCACGATAATGCACAGAGCGTTTTCATCACCGATGCTCGGAGTAACGAGAGGGACAGTGACGAGATGAGAGATTTACAAGATTAAAATCAATTGTCAGGAGTCCAATTAAAAATGCTCTCTTCCGTAGTGGAATTCCCCCGGAAAGCTTGAAGCAGAAGATTAGTCGTTTGTTAAATATTGTGAAAAGATTTCAGTTTGAATTCATTCATTGAGCACCTCCCGCACCACTGCGCGTTCAAACTAATGCTTGTGCAAATTTGATTCGCTTTGTGATGTGAGATGCAAACAAGCTTCTCTGCATGTGCAAATCTGCAGGCTGTTAGGACACAAGCTCATGTCACTGACCAACGTCTCTCTTTATCCATCAAGCTCTCCAAATGCTGCACTGCACATCAGAGATACTGCTCGCTTTGGTTAAAGGTGATGTGTGACATTTTTCTGATGTTTAAGCACTTTCTTGTATCTGGCCTAAAATGCAGAGACAACTGTAAGCCACTCGTAGGCTGATTTTCAAGGAGTTCTAATAAACCTGGAGAGCTATCCAGCAGTCCCATCCATCTTAAACGCAATTGCTCGGCTGGTGCATGTGGCCTGGATGCTGATGCCTTTGCTGCCGTTCCAGCAAGATTTTCTGAGCCAATCACCTGAGCCATAAATGCTTCTGATCATTTCATATTAGACAGACAAGGAAAACCTAAGTCTGTTTCATGCTGTTAAGAGGCCTGTGAGGAAAAATAGTTCACTGGTGAAATATCTACAGTAAATTTGGATGCCCTACTGTTAGTGGTCGTCACAAGGTTGTGATTATTTTTGGTTTAATTAATTTGTTTGTTTTTGTTTTTAGTTTGTCTTTTTAATTTAATTTACTCTGTCATTATTTGTTTCAGTATTTTATAGTTTTAGTTTTGAGCATTCTAATTTTGGTTTTATCATTTTTAGGACCAAAGTTGCCAGTGGTACAGAATTGACAAATTTGACCTTTTCAGATGCTATAAAATCAAAATATGAATTGTGTGGCTTTTAGTCCATGTTCTTAACTGTCAGGGTATCTATATGCCAGTGTTCTAGTGCATTTGTACGTTTTGTAGATATGTATATTTCAACTTTCTCTTCCATGAAAACAGGCCAAAAGTATCATCCTGAACAAGTGTTATTTTAGTATAATTTCTATACTATTATAGTTTTTGTTAATATTTTAAATTTTATGTTTTTTTTTATATTTTCTGTTTTCATTTTTAATTTTGTAGCATTTGAGTAAATTTGTTGTTTGTATTTTTATTTTTTTTAAATCGGTCTATATTCTTACTTTTATTTCAGTTTTAGTTATTTTACTAAGTTAAACTAAGTGATAATAAAATGAGAACTAGGGTTGTGATGGTGAGGAAATCTTTCCACCGGTTAATCGACATGTGACAACAACACCGATAATACCTGTATCACCGCGGGGGCATTCCCTATTTTCCTCGCTTTCCTTCGCTTTTAAATAGCTTAAAAGCGCCGTGCGCATTTTACTTGTTCCGTAAAATTTAGCGGCAATTCCCCCCTGGCGTCAATTGCTTGATGCAAACAAACAAAAATAACAACGTCAAACTCACTTAACCCTATATATAAAAACGTATCGGTTGACTTGTGTAACCCTCGTTCCTGAAGGGAGGGAATTGAGAAGTTACGTCAGTCGGGACTGACGAATTGGGATCTCGCCCGAGAGCCCATTCACCTTCGAGTGTTAACTAAACAAGTCAATGACAGTTGGCGTGCGTGTTTCGACACGCGCACCCCGCCCCGCAGCGCGGGTATAAAAGGAGAGAGCGTGCAAATACCAAGACATCAGTTTTCGCTGAGGAGCCGAGACTACGTGCCCCGGCCGTACAGCGGTGGTACAGCAACTGTGGCGACGGGACGTAACGTCTCCGTTCGCTCCTTCAGGGAACGAGGGATACACAAGTAACCGAGACGTTCCCATCCAGTCAGTCACGTTCAACGTTACGTCAGTCGTGACTGACGAAATTGGGATCTGTATGAAAAACGCTACTATTGCTGACCCCCTCCAGTGCCCTGCGGAAGCCGTCAAGTCCCCCCACACCAGCTGGGGCGAAAGATAGGACAGCGGCTAGGCAGAGGACACCTTGCTGTTCCATACAGTGGTACATTGGAAAACACTGGGAAAGCTTACCCAGTTGGGAACGCTACGGAAGCCACATCCCGCGCATAGGAGGTTACTAATGACTACGCAGCAGAGATGGCAGCGAACGACTGCCAGGGAAAGACACAGGCTTACCGTGAGGGGAGCCGTACCATGGAAGAAATACACATGTGGGATCACCCGAAGGGGGAATCACTACACACGGGCACCTAGCCCAGCACAAGGGCTGACCTTTGGGCGGAACTTTGGGCACATATCCAGGCCGGGGTATCAGGACAACGTGAGAGTTACCCGTTCTGAATTCTAGGCACGAATCGTCGACCGAGTATGCCTGCAGGTCCCCTACCCTCTTGAACGAGGCCAATGCGGTGCGGAGCACTGTCTTCAACGACAGAAACCTAAGCTCTACTGACTGCAGAGGCTCGAAGGGCTCCCCCTTCAAGGCCGCCAGGACCGAGGGGAGATCCCAAGAGGGTAACAGGTGAGGGCGCGGAGGATTTAACCTCCTTGCCCCTCTGAGAAACCTGATACCAGATTCCACAAGTCTGGACGTGGGTGCCAGAAGGTGCCCCCTCTCTGAGAAAGGAGATCCCCTCCTCTTGTTCAAATCAGAAACTGTTGCTTGAGGAAAGCAGAAAGTTGCTGAATTTCTGCTACTGATGTTTCTGATAATGGAGTCGCCCACTATCAGAGTCCTGGGCTCGGCTGCGCTCTGAGCTGAAAGCCGCTGTCTGCTCGACCTTGAGCGTCTGTTAGTAGCGATGTTAGCTGCTGGCTGATCCGATCCATGTTTAATCACATTTGGGGATTCCTCACCCACATTCATTAATGCTTCAAATCTGTTCTCAAGATGTATAGGGGGTGGTAGAATACCAGTATTCACAAGCCTTGTCATAGCCGAATCTGGGGTAGAGGATGCTACGGCAGCAATACGAGAAACTCGTGACAATCTGATGTCTCTACTGCCTTTGGGTCTCGCTCCCTGTTTGTGCCATCGATTAGTCTGACAGTCAGTTTCGGCTTGTTTCTCTACACTTGGTATACTAGGTTCATGGGACTCACCGGCTGTATGCTGATGGGGTCCGTGACGACGGTCTGCTGAGTGTTCTGCCTGTTTTGGAAATCCAGCAAATAACTTTGTTTCAAGAACCGCAATCCTTTAAAGAAGTTTGTGGCTGTTCATGCAGCAAGTAGATTCAACAGGAGGCATTTTCTTTCTCTTCTGTTTGAATGTGGGCAGCTGTGTTTTCCCTTCTCCGGAATGTAAGCTGCTGGCAGTGGGAGGCAAAAGTCTTCTTTTTCGTGGTATTATTCCAGTCCCAGAGAGTTTTTAGTTTTAGTGTTTGTGCCAAAAATATGTTGTTTGAGCACTGTGCTGATCTGCTGAAGTAAAAATCTTAGAAAAATCAAAGAAAAGTACAGAAATAGGGAGCAAAGCGCAGAGCAGTAAGCAAAAACGTCCGAACGGTAGCGAAGCCGTCCGAACGGTTGTGCTTGTTTACCTGCAATAGGTTTACCTGCATGCAAGGTCGCATTTTGTTTTCTCAAAATATGCATTTAATATCACCTCATTTTCCAACTATTCTCAAACGATTCGTTAAAAACAGTTCTAAGATTCAGTCTCTCTAAACCCATCCTTTGTGTGAGCCTACTCTGCACTGATTGATCAGATGGCCCAGTCTGTTGTGATTGGTCTACCGCGTACAGCGCGTGTCGGAAATGATACACCCATTTCCATAGTTCCGTATTTTGAATGCTCCGTAGAAAATATAAACATCTATTATTTATCACACTTACAGGTTGTGATTCAGTGGAGCCAGCTGGTCCAGGTAAACTGGGTACTGAGCCATCTTTCAAGAGCAAACGTTTGTGAATCCCCGAGATTAGAGAAGCAATCGTCAGTAAAATGATGGGAACACAAAAAAAGATTGGGCTTGTACTGCTGTGGTACAGTGGAAAAAATAATTTTGCAGCCTCATCTTTTGGAAGTGAAAATAAAATGAATTTACTTTCACAAAATAGGACACGGCATTTCTCGACATGATGTTAACCACACAAACAAGCTACAGTGGCTGAGGGCGGGTCAAGTTGTTTGTGGCTGGCCAACGTAGAACACAGGCTAGAATTCTGCAAATGTATTACCCGTGACGTGTAGTCACGGGTAATACACAGAATCCCACAGAAGGGGGATTCGAATTACTGATGACTTGTTTAGGCTGTTCAGAGTCTAATCTTTCTTTTGGGAAGCTGCAACTGAATAAAAGAATGAACACAAAGGAACAAATAAATGTACAAAGTAATTAATGAATGAAAAATAAATTAACAAATAAAGAACTAAATAACCTAATAGAAATTCAAATTAATGAACAAAGAATTGAATGACTGAAGAAACAAATAAACGAAGAAATAGGTGAGTGAATTAAACTTGAATTAATAATGACTGCCTAATCGTAAGGCGATGTCAGTTTAGCTTTTTTAATGAATTTTTTGAACAGTGAAAAAAAGTTGAGGTGTTTTCTTCGTTCAGACTTTGGTCTCCATGTTTTGGTCCCTAGGTGAGTCTGAAAAACCATGTGTGCTGAAGCTGGTGGATGATTCGATTCATGAGGAGGAGGAGGAACTTAGGCTGCTTCTGGGGAGCGCGAAGAGCGACTCGCCATACGGAGCGTCCATAGGCAGCCAGAATGAAACGCTTATCAAGATCAAGGACAACACTGACAGTAAGGAAGAAGCAAAAACATTTTTCATCAAAGCAGTTCTCATTTGAAATACACTTTAGATAAATAAATACCTGACATTTAGGTTCAGATTTCTAGAATTTGGGTCAAACTTCAGTAAACTGACTAAACAGATGCTCTTTTGGCTAAGAATCCTTTAATGAACAAAAACTTCTCAATTCTCATCTGTCTTTCTCATCTTCCTCTCTCAGAGCCCATCATCAAGTTTGCCGAGACAAAGTTCAGTATTAGTGAGCCAAAAGAGTCGGGGCAGATGACGTTGGTGAAGATCCCCATCCGCAGGACAGGAGACATTTCGAAAGTGTCCCTGGTGAGGGTGCACACGAAAGATGGCTCTGCCATATCTGGAGAAGACTACCATCCCATCTCCCTCGGTGAGGCTTCTGGAGACCAGAGCGGGTCATTTGCATTTTGAATATGCCGCATCTAATTATCCTTTGTAGATTGGCAGGTGGCTCCAAGCTGCTTCCACATGCATGCACTTCCTGTCTACACCAGGTTATATAGAGTTCAGGATGCAAATGACAAATGCAATCAGGTGTGGAAGTATTTAGGAGAAGAAACGTCAGGCGTGTTTTTATTTTAGTAAAACACGTAATCATATATTTTGTGTGTGTGTCTGTGTGTGCGCAGATGTTGAATTTAAAGCTGGTGAGATCGAGCATGTAGTGGACGTGGAGGTTTTGTTTGATGGTGTAAGAGAGATGAGAGAGTCCTTCACTGTCCATCTGAAGCCAGATGAGAATATGGTTGCTGAAATCCAGGTGAGAAATGGTATGTGGTGGTATGTTCTTCGTATCTGGAGTTTAATACATAGTTCATGTAAATTGAAAATCTGTGTCTCTTATATTGGCAGATGACTAAAGCCATAGTGTACATTGAGGAGGCCAACAGTATGGCTGACGTCACGTTCCCTTCACTGCCTCATGTTGTGTCACTGCTTCACTATGATGATGTCAGAAGAACTAAAGAAAATGCCCACCTACCCGCTGGATACCCAGTCATCTGCGTCACGGTATGTTTGTCAGAAGAAAAAGTGAGAAGGTCCTCAGAACATTTCCCAACTTACTTGGGACCAGCATCATTCATATATTCATTTTTAATGCGTGGTCATTTTTATCAGGTTTTTAATAGGTCCTTGAAGTACAAGTGAATGAAAAAGATTATAAAGATTTTTCAAATTTTAAGCTATATATATTGTAGTGATATAGGCTTCATTGATTATTATAAAAATTGTTTTACACCATTAGAACTTAAGAAAGAGCACAAGAAACACAATGTTTAATGTTTCAAATCCTCCGTGTTCTTTCCTGTGATAAATAATTAAACCGAAGTCTGTTGTGTGTGAAGTTTGTGGTGTAAAAAAGTATGGTTATGGTACCACAGAACAGTGATGGTAAAATTGTGGTTCCCTCTTATGTGTACCATGGTATTCA
>JADLZN010002088.1:0-77343 GCA_018155175.1 Sinocyclocheilus anophthalmus | reverse complement strand
GACAAGTGTGTTTAAGCAATTGAGAAAAACTGTAATCAACAGCTTATGCACTGAGAAGGAAAAGGAGTTTCCCTTTCATGGGAACTTCGAACCACGTCCTCTAGGGGTCGCTATGCTTCCTCCTGGGGGCAAAGTGCCCTACACACCCCGAACCGTGTCTAAACGTGCAGAATGCACGACGCGGGGGCGGGGAACGGGGTGCCGTGGGACTACAGCATGACTCCACTAAATGTGACCTATGTGTGGCAACATGTAGGGGCGACCGACACACTCACTCTTCTTCGTCTTCCTTGACTGGGGGGGTGGTGAGGTGGAGACGAGCATTTTCTGGGTTGTATCTCTATCATCTCATTATGGCGACACTAGCAAAGTGTGTACGGAGTGTGCTTCCGTGTGACATTGTGTACATCTGATGACACACACTATCTAGCGTTTTTGTTGGGCTAAGAGCACGAACGCTATGCCTCCGAGGGGGCATCGGTGTGCACGCAGCGGTTTTTTTTTCCATGGAAAGCCTCCACTCCGTTTGTCTCTTTTTTTCGAGGAAAGGGGCAGCATCTCTTCCCGCGCTTCGGACCCCCGCTGCTAGGCATGAAGGAATGAGCTTGTGGGAGTCGGCAGGTTATCGCCGATAGTTTTTGAAGGGGGGTTTCCGTTCACGATCGCGGCTTGTGCACGAGATGGGCCGCTGAGGATGATGTTATTTATTAACATTGTCTGATCAGGGGCAGTCCTCTGCTGGATCACCCAGCAAAGCGACATTCTGAGGGAGGGCACGAATCTGAGGCCTGAGCCTTCCCCAATCTTCCTGCCCCTGTGTATGATGAGCTTTTTTTTTTTTTTTTTTTTTTTTTTTTTTTTTTTTTTGCTTTTGGAAATTATGGATCGCGCCACGGCGAGGCTTTACTTGCCGTGAAGCGGGTGAAGAAAGTGATGTCGCGAGTATCTCGATGAACGTTATTTTTCTGGTCATAACCCTCCAGCTCAGGTGAGCCTAACTTTCTTTCTGTTTTCCATACAGAGATTGAGAAGTGAATGGAAGAGGCCGTTTTTTTTCCTCACGCATCCATCGATTCCAGCATACGAGTTATGCCAACATCGAGGCAATGCGCGAAAGCGGTTATGAGAAGATGCCCCTATAGAGAGACGCTGGCCAGCTATCTCTCTATGGGTGAGACGGCCTCTAAGACTCCCCTCCTTGACATCTCGCTCGGATGCCAGGGCATACGCAGCAGCAGCAGGTCGGGCTGTCGCTTCATTGCACACGATGGTGATGCTCCAAGCATATCAGGCTGACCTGCTGAAAGACCGGGATAGCGGCCTTCCCGAAGTCCATGTCTGAGCCTGAACAACCCAGGGGTCTTAGCCCGTCTCAGTTTGAGGATCAGATACTGGCTCAGAAGGCTAGTGTCGCGGATAGCGCTCCTCCCCCACCCACGGGTAGGAGTAGAAAGAATCACGGGTCAAAGGAAGGTAAGTAAAAAACCTAAGGGTGATACCTCAGTATCTACTCATTTCCTTCGGGGGTCTTACATCTGCCCTTATCTTCACCTTCCTAATTCCCCTGTAACCACCATCTCTCCACCTGACCGAGGTTAGGTGGGAAATTTCCTGCATTATAATCTCCTATGCTGGACCTATTAGGTTTTGTTGGTTCTAAAAATTGTGTTCCCCTATGGCTTCATAGTGAACATCTTACTGATGGTCCGGTCTAGAGGCTTCTTCGGACAGAGCTCCGACGTGGGAACCATGGTGGATGAGTACGATCCTGTCTAAATATATGTCTAAGCTAAACATATATGTGGTGTCTCTACTGAGCTGTGGTTTTTTTGTATAACCCTTCTGCTAGTTTCATCAATGCATTGTTTTCCCGGCCCTGGTGTTTTCTGTCCTTTCTAGGGTAGTCCTTCGATTGGCAAACCCCTCTGACTGTTTCAGAAACCGGGGTGCTCCGACTTGCAGTTTATTTCACGATCGTCGCTCTCTGTCCAGACCGTAAGAAACGCCGGGTTCCGCTTCATACTTCCATAACACACGACTTCTGCTGGAGCAATTCGTGATCATCATGCCGCCCGCACGTCACTGCAAAAATTTGCCTGGAGTCCGGGGCTGGGGTTACTCTTTCTGCTAGCCTACTGGTCTACCGTATCGGGTCGCCCTGAGCGCTCCCGATCACCAGGATATCCCCCCTTTCTGAGGGCCTCGAGCGGAGGTATAGGTTGGTCATTACGAGAACCTTCCTGTTTAAAGCCGTTCTCGGGGCAGTTGCTCCCTCTCACCTTAGGGTGTATTTGAGCGTGCCTCTCCCTTTTTGGCCCAGTACTTTTCCGGATGCTCGAAACTATAAATCCAATACTATTGTAGTGGCACACTTTAAGCTTTGCGCACTTTTTCTACACATTCCACATAATTGGTGGTAAGTGTGCATGTTATGCTTTGCGCATTTTCTAAAATCCATATAAGTGGTAAGTGTGCACGTTATGCCTTGCCCACTTTTCTAAAATCCTGTATGGTAAGGGTTATGCATTTTTTGATCTCGTTCCCTTTCTCTGAGTTGGTTTAGATCCCGGTTCCTTGGGCTCCACTCAACTAATGTGTCTCTGTTGACACAGTCTGGAAGCATCTCTCCCCTCTCCATTGAGGGTTATTGTGAGTATGATTTTTCTTTCGAGCGTTAATCCTCTCTGATGAGTTAGATTCCTCGCTCCATGGGCTATCCTCATGGTAGTATTGACCAGTGCTCCCCTTTATCAAAGGGTTACCTGGAATGAGCAACTTTATTTCCTCTGAATTCGGAGTTCTCCTCTCATGAGAAGTTGAGTTCTCTGTTTTTTTAGAGCACCTGGAACCAGCAGCATCAGTTGGATTAGGCCCTTCCTCTGCCTCCCTTATGCGCTGAGTGTTTGACTAGCTTGCAGCATGCTTACACTTCTGATTTTACAATCACGCTGTAGCGAGCCCCCCTCTCGCTGAGAGCTGGGTTTGTTCTCCCTCCCTCAGCCAGAGATTTACTGCTAGCCACTCTAGCATTATAGCCGTAGATATAGTGTCTGGGGATATGCTATTTTTATCTATAGGCTGCCTTTTTTCAGGGTGCCACGAGAACCCCTATAACGGTATGCAAGTGTAGTGCACATTATGCTTTGCCCATTTTTCTAAAATCCACATAAGTGGTAAGTGTGCACGTTATACTTTGCCCACTTTTTCTAAAATCCTGTACGGTAAGAGCTATGCGCAACAACTTCGTGCTCTTTCTGAGTTGTTTAAAACCACGGTTCCACCTTGGGCACCACACCACCTATGTATCCTCAGGATACCTACCTTAACAGGGTGTTGCTACTAGGGATCTTTTGAGACAGTTCCTTCAGCACATACAAAAAGAAACATGCGGTTGCCCCTGTGTGACAGGCCAAGACTAGTATGATTCTAGGCTCTTGGTCGTATTCCCTTAAAGGAATCTATTCCTTATTCCAAGCCTTGAGCTCTACCCCGGGCCCAGGAGTCTGGCCCTAACAGGTAAGTATTATGGGTATGTAGCCTAGGCCTTTGGCCGTAGGGAATAATGTCACTGAACAGCCGTCTAACGTCCCAGCGACTCCATAGCATATGATAGAGTTGTACTTATGCTCGCCATGGTCTTGCATGCACATCACCTCAGCATGTGGCGGGGTATACGTTTCCCCATAGCGACCCCTAGAGGACGCAGTTCGAAGTTCCCATGAAAAGGAATGTCTCAGGTTATTTATGTAACCATGGTTCCCTGAGTAGGGAATGAGACACTGCTTCCTCTAGGTTTCTTGCCATGCTGCGGACGCAAGCTTCAGACGAAGAAGAGAATGATGTGTGCCCCCGGCACCTATTTATACTATAGTCGCACCGGTAATGACGTCATGGCTGTCGCCGGCCAACGAGTTGGTGTTTTTTTCAATGTATGCTTCAGACACGGGTACGACGAGGCGTTCCCCATAGCGACTCTTAGAGGATGCAGTGTCTCGTTCCCTAATCAGGGAACCATGGTTAAATAAGTAACCTGAGAAGTTTTGCTTCGCCTAGCTGCCAGACAACTTCTCATCAGCTAAAGGCCTATTCACACCAGATATACAAATCACTGATGAAGTTGAAAGGTTAATTCAAACCGAAACCAAAACAAGTATACATAATGTCAAGCTAATGTATTTGAAAACCAAATTCATTCCTTTATAATAGGTGGTGCTGATTGACAAAAGCACCTCTAAACAAGCAAACCTATTATGTGACTCATGATTTAATATTTGACAACTGTTTTAGAATAGCAAACCACACTTTAAAACAGAAAAAATATATATAATAATAAGCATAATATAATAATGCCGATTTTTATGTGTGGACATAATTCAATATTTATCACATTTAGCTAGTTGTCATGATGTTTCTTTTTTGTAACGAATCAGCTCATGTGAAATATGAGTAATTAACCAGAACTAGTTATAATTAACTATTCATATTTTTAGATCCGCTGTAGATATTTAGCTGACCTCTCAGGGTCTACTGTCTTGTCAATTCTAAGAACGTTTATTTCCTGGTTAAGGGAAATAACTTCTTACTGTACAATTCTACAAAAAACTTGTAGCGTAAATCTTGCATAATAAGTGACTCCGTTTATGAGCAAACAATGAACACGTCAAATGTGATACAAGTAAGGTTTTATTAACTACATAAAAACTTAAACTAGGTCCACATACTACATAAACACCTCAACTGGTCTAAATCCTAGAAAAAAAAAAAAAAAAAAAAAAAAAAACATAAACACATAACTGGTCTAACATACCCATACACCACCCACACACACACACACACACCCCACACACAACACACACACACACAGTTTGTTATAAAGGGTTAAAGTTTAATTCAGTACAGAAAGAGGCATAAAGAATGAATTTTATGGAAAACTTTTGCATATTCAACAGATCTAAGCCTGAGGGATACGTCATATTCTGAGTTCAAACACACCTTGTAAAAAGGTGTAACTGATAACTAATGTATCAATTAATAAGACTAAGTTTTGATACTTGCGAGTCTCGGCTGTCTGAAGAAGATTCCTGATGCAATCTTAAGGCCCAATATCTTGCTGAAATTAGTTGATGAAAAGAACCAGTTTGAGTCAGATAATCTTTGGTGAATGGAAAAGTCAAGGCCGAAAGGCCTGGCACCATGCTTTGGTATCCTGCAGCGTTTTCTCACATCTTCATCTACATCTGACCGAACCACCGACTGGGGCGGGGTCCCTGGAGCCGGGCCTTTAAGGTCGTAGAAGATCCCCGCCTTTCAAGATGGGCTTGTCCAATGAGCAAAATGGAATTTCTGAGTGGGAGGTGGCAATTTTGCTGAGGTTTACTACCCCTTTGTTCTCTAAGCATGGTAATTTGCAAATGGACTTAAATCGAAATTACTAACGATTCTCAGGGCCCTAATATATATTGCCTATGTACCAACATATAATATACACGCTTGTTTCGATCATAAGAAGGCAAATTCATAGATACTAAACAAGGTAAGATTACATATAGTGAAAGGGATGATCAGGAATGGGTTCCCTCACAAACATACTAAAATAGTCTAAAAATATCAGAGACAAAATACACAATGACAATAATATACCCAATGGCCTGAAGAATATGTGTGTTCATTCAAAGAACGGTTTTCCTATGAATTAACTAGAATTTCTACTCTGCCTTTCCTTGGGACATGCAGGGATTTTCCCTGCTTTACATACTTTTGGCCAATAAACCCAGTGATATCAGCGTTGGTTGCCATGCAACAAAGGGGCCTGTTCGGCTTACAGGGGTGTTACGCATTCCGGGGGGAAGGGTTCATGGGTCCTCGTATGGCTTGTTAACTGAGGGGGGTTACAGAGTATTTGTTAAATATAAAACAAAATATATATTGTGTGTTGGATTGGTCCAGACGCTACATATTTCCCCCCTTTCGAGCGTTGTTGTCCGTTGAATAGACAACAACGAGCGATGTCAATGGTGCAGAACAATCGAACACACACCTTGCACTCACGGCTGGGAGCCAGTGGTGCTTTTTGGCTGTTGGTGCCGTGTTGGATGCTGTATGGTGGTGTGCTGTGGTGATGTAGGCTGTAGCAAGGTGCGGTCCTCGAGCTTATGCAGCAGGTGTCGAGACTGTGTCACCTGTCATCCTGAATTGAGTTAGTCCGGGTAGGATGTTTTTTTTTTGTTGATGTTGTTAGCCAGTAGGCTATATGTGGTACTCGTGGTGTGGGACAGCTGGGTTAGACTTTCACTGGTGAGAGTGCAGGTGGTTCCATTGTTTGCTGGGAACTGTTATGGAGATTCTATAGTCTGTAGAGAATTTCCAACTGACCTAGTGACGATGGCAGGAAAGCGGCAGGTGGTTGTGAGCCCTCTGCTTTGCTCACGTCGCTAGAAATCCGATTTTTGCAGTGTCGCTTGGCTCTTGTGGTGGTACCGATTTGAGCTTGCCTGAGTTGTGTTGGTATAGCTTTCGCTGTTGGGCATGTGGGCCAGTTGCTCAATCCAACGTTGTCTGGCTAATTCTGGGGGTGTCGACCGGTTTCAAGAGATGCTCCTCCCTTGGAGGGGCCTGAAGCTGTGTTGCAGCAGGCAAGGAGTCAGAGGGTTGTCCTTCTCAATACTCCTTAGTTGAATTTTGTTCAAGGAGCTCTTTTGCGAGTGTCCAGACATACCGTGGTGTTTGCAGGATGAGGATGGCTTTTCCCAGTGGTTGGTCTGGATCCTGGGTCCGTTGCCATGGTGATGGCTCTGTCCTCTTCTGGCTAGGCGCTTTCTGCAGAAGGGTTTTGCATTGTGGCAATGCTGGGTGCCTTCTGGTGCCCGCTTTGGATTCTGAGTTGTGAAGTTCAGAATCAGCAGCGATCAGTCCCTGTTCAGACTCTGGGTCTGAGAATTCCTTTATGATGGCTTGTTTAAACTGCTGGTGAGACTGCAGGATCAGTTCCTTTGATGTCCTCAAGGTCTCTGCAGTATTTAGGTTGCCAGATGTGTTGTCGCTGGCCAGCTCGTTGGGGTCTGTGGGGTCACAACTGTTTCGTGTTTTCCCTATCTGTTCACCTTGTGGTCTGCAAGCATATTTCAGTTCATTTGTGACACTGAATTCACCTCGTTGCGTTGTTTCGGTTCGCCTGAAATTTATTCTTTTTTTGTTGCAGCTGCAGAGGTTTTCAGGGAGCTGACTTGTGAAGTGTCAAGCAGAAGGCTTTGGCTCCCTTTCCCCCCTTTCGTAGCTGTGCACAGGCGTGGAGGGCTTGCACTGCTGGCGACGTGTTGTTCAGCCGGCTGTCTTTTGCTTAAGTGTATGCGCAGTCGGTAGGACTGTTTAAATTCTTTCTGAACCATGTCAAGCTCCTCTTTAATTGCTGAGTCAGGGTTTGGACCTCAGCTCTGGCTGCATGCAGCTGGCCTTGTAAGGCCTTAGATCTGGTGTCTCTCTCATTTAGTTCCACATATGTTGTTTTTAAGAGTGACTTTGTGTGAAACAGTTCTCTTTTCAAGTCCTGTCTGATGGCTTTTTCCAGCGGCGCTTGGTGTCTAGCAGCTGTTAGAGCCTCTGTGAAGATTGGTGATTTCCTTCTGTCGTACCATTCTGTGAGTTTCTTTGCATCCGTTTTGTGCTTTTTCTCGTTGAGCAGGTGTCAGTTCTCTGCAGAATTCTGTGACTTGCAGTTTCAGTTCATTTACCTCCTGTCTGAGGCCCTTGAGGGTGTGGGCCGAGGAGAGGATGATGCTGTTCAGGTCCTGGTGTGTCAGGCAGGGTGTCGGGTTGTTCACTTGTGTCGCAGTCTCGCTTTTCCTTTCTTTGCCATTGCAGGTCGTTGGCTGCTTTGAGCTGAAGGATGTACATTACAGTGCTCTGCTAAGTTTCCAGGTGGTCCTGGTGAGCTGGCAGGGCTGGATGTCTGTGGAATGTCTGAGACATCCTGGCACACTTGTGGGAACACCCGAGAGAGAGAGACACAAGGCAAATGCATGTACGTACAGAGGTGTTAAACTATCTCTAAGGGGAACGGCTTTGTAGGCCGTGTAAATGTTTGAATAGCTGGTGGGAGGCAGCTAGTGAGGTAGGGTGCTATGTTTTTGTGTTCGTGAACACAAAGAGAGAGTTTGAGTAACTTTGTTGAGGGGGCCGTAAGCAGGGGTCAGCTGATGACCGGGCTATACATGTAGTCAAACTATTACTTAAAACACTGATGGTTCACGGGTTTGGTCACTATGACGAAACTGAAATAAAATAAGATTTTACCTATTTTAGTTTTTTTCTAAGAGATATGGCTAAGCAGGTTTCACTTGTTTGTGATGCTGCAATAGACTTCATAACCTTAGGGTTAGGCTGTTAGCTATACTAGCAGGGACCCACCAAAATACCTCGTCAAAAGAAAAGAAACAGTGGTAATTGTTTCTAAAAAGCAAATATGGTGATGGTGAAATAACTAAAATAAGGTAAAAGTAAAACACAACAAACAAAAATTAAAAAAAAAAAAAAAACAGGGGTCCTAAGAGATGTAGGAAATTAAAAGGGAAAAACAAAAAAAACAATTTTTTTTTTTATTTTTTTTATTAAATCTCAAATTTAATACAAATCAATTCAGCTGAATTGGTACATTTGTGCTAAACAAATGTAAATAAATGCAATAAAATAAAAAAAAGGTAGAATAAAGTCAAAACAAAAAGTAAAACTACAGTATGTGGGTAGGGACCACAGGGACCTGTGATGGCATTAACAGGAAGTGACACCAGGGGTGACGGAGAGAGAGAGGGAGAGAGAGGTTTGGTTAGAAAGTTACACTTTACACGCTTATCTAAGCGTTAGTCAGATGCTAACAGCTAGCAGTTGAGGTAAGGGCTTAGCTTAAGAGTTAGCGTTGGTTTACACGCAGTTCTTTTTTTACACACAGGTCTGTGAAGTGGGTGCTGTTGTCAGATTAACCGGAAGAGTCTGCTCACACTTCCGGGGTCACGTGTTGCTAGGAGACCAATGCAAGCTCACAACAGGTGCAAGTAGAGCAGACTTGCACTGCTGTGAGCATGCCTGGGAAACTCATGCATGTCCCGTACAAATGCATTCATTACTCAAAACAGCACATTCACTTCACAGGCAATGGTGTATTCGTAGTTAGCTACGCTAGAATAACACCATTAATTTTATGTAAATGTTTCACATGAACGAATCAAAATGAAATACAATGATACGTAACACATAATAAGGCCTTAAATTAATGAAATGAGGAGTATCGCTCAGATCACCTACACAGTGCTGAAAAAGGGGATTCCTTCGCCCAAGATCAGACTGACGTATTCTGGTACCATTTATATGGCTGCTAATCGGAGGTTTACCCATCAGAAAAAACTTGTACCCTCTACTAACAAAAGAAATTAGGATTTCTTTGCTAAAATCAGGTTAGTTTCTTATTGTACGATTTAAACACATTATAGCACTTAAACTTTCTACTACCTGTAGGAAGGCACCTTCAAGCTAAAGTTTTATCTGATTATATTCAGAACCAGGTGCGCGCATGTATAAGAGTTACGTAAAAGTTTCACATGAGTGGGTCGATATGAAAACAATGATACATAACACATACTAAGGCCTTAAATTAGTGAAATGAGGAGCATCACTCAGATCACCTACACAGTACTGAAAAAGGGGATTTTCTCCCCAAATCAACCGATTTATCTGGTACTATTCATAATGGCTGCTAATCCTGAGTTTCGTCGTCAGTAAAAAGACCTATGCTCCACTAACCCAGAAATTAGGATTTCTTCGCTAAAGTCAGGTTAGTTTCTTATCGTACGATTTAAACACGTTTATAGCACTGAAAACTTCTTACTGCTTGTAGGAAGTCACATTCAAACTATAATTTTATCTGGTTTTGATCTGGAACTGGTATGCGCATGGAGAAGAATTTACTAACTTATGAAACAGACACATAAGTTTGATTATTGGGTCTGCTTGCAAGCATTGTTTAAAACGACTCCACCGTTCTAATTTACTGCTCGTACTGCATAAAGTAGGAAGCTATTGTTTCCCTAGCCATGTGAATGCTGTGATTTTTCTGGCTAGCTTGTCAAAGTTTCTGGGTGTCACATCATGCGCTGCTGCAGGGATGTTTGGAAGGGACCCCTCCTTTCTGTGGTTGCTGGAGGTATTATGGTTCTGTCTGCTGAGTTGTTAAGCAGCAAGTGTTGGCTGGTCTGGCGGTTCCACAGTCCGCTGAGTTGGTTGTGATGTCACCACCTGGGTGATGAGTTCTGGTTCTGTGGTTACATTGGATTAGCAGTGATCTGGTTTGGGCAGTTCATTTTGAGGGACTCTGAGTGGTGTTGGGTCCACGTTAAGGCTAGTCCTAGCTGGTCTGACTCATCATCCCTTTTCTTTTCCTTAGGGTGCTTTTCTTGGAGGAGTTCCTTTAAAAATCTCATGATCTCTGCTGATTCAG
Organism: Sinocyclocheilus anophthalmus; assembly: GCA_018155175.1. Taxonomy (NCBI): domain Eukaryota; kingdom Metazoa; phylum Chordata; class Actinopteri; order Cypriniformes; family Cyprinidae; genus Sinocyclocheilus; species Sinocyclocheilus anophthalmus. The sequence continues at coordinate 66,860 of JADLZN010002088.1, read as the reverse complement.
ATGTAGCTTTCTGGTTCTGTTCTGTGGATGGTTTATATTTGGGCCTGTCTAGGGCCTGTTGAGAGGGGTTCTGCTGCTGGCAGTCCGAGCTCAGTGCTTGTGTCTGTGAGTGTCGGTTCAGCTGCTGGATCAGAGTCTCTTGAAGTCTATCACTTCCTCCGTAACTTACAATTCTGCGGGGGTTCCTTGTGGCTACCGCCGTGACTGTTGCTTGCTATCATTTACCCCTGTTTGTTTTTGTTTTTTCAAAATCCCCCCCCATTTGAAGGGGTTGTGGGCCAGGAAGATGATGACCTTGGTGAGCTTTTTGTAGCCATAACTCTTGCTTGAGTCATGAGTCTGAGGTACTCTTCTCTCTGTGTCCAGTTGCTTTCGGCTCAGTAGGTGGTCGTCGGCCCTGGGTAGGGGGTGTTCCTCACAACGCCTGGCCAGCCCTCTTTGGTCTGCATTCTGGGCAGTTAGTCTGAGCATCTGCAACATTTTGACACACTTGTGTTGAGAGTAAGGGCTAGAGACTACTACAAGATCAAAACAGAGTGTGAATGCTAAGATTTGGGTCAGCATATGTTTGCTGAAAAGGGCGTAAACAGGGTTTTGATTGATGACTTAAGACTACTCTTATTGTCAAATTATCACTCAGAATTTACTGACGGTTCCCCAAACAGGCTTAATCTCTGAGGTATGAAGGAGAAACGGGAAAAGCAGAAGGAAAAGGAGAGCATTTCTATTCTGATTATGCTTATGATTTGGTACTCCGGATGATAGTTATGCCCTAGCGTTTGTCTAGATGACTTTTGTAACAGGGTCATAAAAATTAGGGCACATAGAATCAAAAATAGAAATGTCTCTGGTTCCTTTTGAGGTTCAGAGAGAACATCAAAACAAAAGGGGCATAACATGTAAAAAGATAGTTACATTCGCTGAGACGAATTGAAGATTGAGAAACATAGAAAAAGAAGAAAAAGATAGGTGAAAATCAGAAACCAGGGATTAGGTTCAATTCAAATTACTTCACCCTGCATACACACATGCTGTATTTAAAAGCTTCAATTAAAGAGTGTTAACCCCTAATTGTTAAAGCTATTTGGTAGCTTAGCCGAAAATGAAACTATGCTAAGTCGTGTTAGCTTAGCTGCTTCAGGTGGTTTGTTTACAACATGGCGTGTTGTGCTATGTGAAGTTAGCGCTTCCTGTGACAAGTTGTTGTCACGGTAACCAGTGCATGCCAGTGCAATTACAGCAGTTTAGTGTCTGCCTATTTTAAAAAAAAGTTGCCAACAGTTTTAGAACGTGGTGCTTTCAGACTTCAAGACTTGTTGCATTACCTAAGCACTTCGGTGAGTGCTTCTCTAATGTAACAATAAACTTCTTGCACTTGTTTAAAGAATTACAAAATGGGTTTACTGTAAGTTAAAACCGGTTTAAACATATATGCAGTTATTTGTGCCTCACACTAAAGTACAGTATTACTCCTTTACTTTCACTCAGCGAGTGAAACATATAATGACCACCAGGTTGCTTGTATACTGTATATGCAGTCAAAGTGTAGATTAATTGCTTCACTCTAATTATAAACTATAAGGCCTTTATGCTGTAGAAAGAGGAGCATCGCTCACATCTACCTTGATATAACTGTAATGAGATTTTTTCTTCAAAGAAACAATTTAAACAATTCTGCAATTTTGTGATTTCTTCACTAAGCATATTACATTATGGTACAGTTTTGGACATGCCGCTGAGCTGAGATTTAGACTTACGCTTTGTCAGGACAGATTTATGCTTAATACTGAAATTAGGGTTTCTTTGCTAAAATCAGATTAACCTTACACTGATACCATTAAGCATGAAATACATAAAGACTCTTCCAATCATAATAGCGGTACCAATTCAAACCCCCACTTTATCGGCATCTAAACAAGCCAGCAAATAGGGACACACATGTGTATCTCAAGTCACGCCCTATTCTAACCTGTATTATCAAGCACACACTTTTAGGTTGACATTGTTTAAAACTCATAACTTTTGTTTTACCATGCCCGCATTCTCTCCACCAAATCTGTAACGAATCAGCTCATGTGAAATATGAATAATTAACCATAACTAGTTATAATTAATTATTCATATTTTAGATCCGCTGTAGATATTTAGTTGTCCTCTCAGGGTCAACTGTCTTGTCAATTCTAAGAACGTTAATTTCCTGGTTAAGGGAAATAACTTTTTTTACTGTACAATTCTACAAGCTTGTAGCGTAAATCTGCATGATTAATGACTCCGGTTATGAGCAAACAATGAACAACGTCAATTGTGATACAAGTAAGGTTTTATTGACTACATAAACACATAAACTGGTCTAACATCTTACATAAACACATTAACTGGTCTAACATCCTACATAAACATAAACTGGTCTAACATCCTACATAAACACATACACTGGTCTAACATCCAGTTGGTATAGGAAAGGGTTAAAGTTTAGCTCAGTACAGAAAGAGACATAAGGAATGACATTTATGGAACCATTTGCATATTCAACAGATCTAAGCCTGAGGGATACGTCAGATTCTGAGTTCAAACACACCCTTGTAAAAAGGTGTAACTGATACTTAAATGTATCAATTAATAAGACTAAGTTTGATACTTGTGAGTCTCGGCTGTCTGAAAGAGATTCCTGATGCAATCTTAAGGCCCAAGATCTTACTGAAATTAGTTGATTAGTTGAATTAGGCAAATTCGTAGATACTAAACAAGGTAAGATTACATATAGTGAAAAGGGATGATCAGGAATGGGTTCCCTCACAAGCATACTAAAATAGTCTAAGAATATCAAAGACAAAATACACAATGACAATAATATACCCAATGGCTGAAGAATATGTGTGTTCATTCAAATAATGGTTTTCCTATGAATTAACTAGAACACAGTCCATTTCTTCTCTGCCTTTCCTTGGGACATGCAGGGATTTTCCCTGCTTTACATACTTTTGGCCAATAAACCCAGCGATATCAGCGTTGGTTGCCATGCAACAAAGGGGCCTGTTCGGCTTACAGGGGTGTTACGCATTCCGGGGGGAAGGGTTCATGGGTCCTCGTATGGCTTGTTAACTGAGGGGGGTTACAGAGTATTTGTTAAATATAAAAACAAAATATATATTGTGTGTTTGATTGGTCCAGACGCTACAATGTTCAGTGTGATTTCTAAAGACTGACATATCCAAGCTATTAGAACGGCGGTATGGATGCATGTTTTTAGACTTGCCCGCCGTTATTAGTAAATGAAGAGCTTCTAATACTTGATTTATTTATGAAACAAACCCCAGATGGGAAAGAAAAAAGAAGAAAGAAAGAAAGAAAGCAGGAATGCTTATATACATGTATCATTACTTGACTTTCAAATGGCTGCAGAGTTATGCATGCAAAAAAAAAGATAGAGAGAGAAAGAAACACAAGCTTAGCAAAAGAGACTGTTCCACCACCAGTGCTGTGACCAAAAGAACAAGTCGAACCCACATTAACCTATATAGCAGGGGTGGTTTCTCCATTAGGGCAATTGGGCGACACACCACCAAAGCACGAAAGGGAGGGATTTTTGTTCTTTTACATTCAACCACAGTGTTACGCTAGCTTTCACTGTTTGTTCTGCCTCTAAATAGTCCAATCAGCCTCGAGTCGCATTTTGTGTAGTACCGCCCCTTTTTGGGCGATTTCTGTCAGACTGAGAATCGCCCCAGTGCTCTCATAGACTTCCATACAAAGATATTTTTTTTGAACTGCAGGCACTGCAATGCAATCTCTATGAGTTCCGGGAGGGCTAGCACTAACGTGCTTTCGTCATCATGCGTAACCTTAACTTGTGCAAGGATTGGTGGGAACAGTGACATCCAATAATATTTAAAAACTATTTAGAATTTTAACAACAAGAAAAAAATTTAAAACTGCTTTAATATCTTTATCAAATGTGGAAAAAAAAAACAGAGATGGGGACAGCTACGCCAACTCAAATTCAGTTGTCAGTTGAACTTGATCGACATCTTGGCGAACGTTACCTCAGCACAGATGAATTCTATCATGTCATTGAAAGAAATACCATTCAGTCATTGTAGCAATAAGGATAAATTGGCAATTAAAGAATTAGGACCACCAAGACCAAGTTTAAACATCAAACATGTATCAACAAAGGGCGGGAAGTCGTATAAACTGGGATTTTCGAGGACGTGGTATGAGCAAAGTTAGTTTTGTGTTCGTTCCGGCTGAAAACACCTTCATTCTACCATTGGTCCGTGACAATTACATCATAGGAGGTGTGAGCTGAGGCTCCGCCTTCTTTCACACAGAATTCTTCTCTGGGTTCATTTTGTCTGACAAGTTTTTGAAGGTGAGATGTCCATGGGTAAAAGCATGAATGAAGTGGAGAGCTGCTTTATTGTAGGCAAATTAGGTGAATAAAATACCATAAAAAATACATGTGACGTGATTTCACGGGAGTGCTAATTTTCAGAGAGCTCCTGCAAACATACCCATGTTCTATGACAGATGCCTTTATATATATATATATATATATATAATATAGATATAGATATATATATACACTGAACAAAATTAACGCAACACTTTTGTTTTTGCTCCCATTTTTCATGAGCTGAGCTCAAAAGATCTTTTTCCATGTACACAAAAGGCCTATTTCTCTCAAATACTTTTCACAAATCTGTCTTAGTGAGCAACCCATTCACCTCACAGGTGTGGCATATCAAGATAATGATTTGACAGCATGATTATTGCACAGGTGTGCCTTAGGCTGGCCACAATAAAAGTCCACTCTAAAATGTGCAGTTTTACTGTATTGGGGGTCCGGGGGGGGGTCCGAAAACCTTTCAGTATCTGGTGTGACCACCATTTGATTCACGCAGTGCAACACATCTCCTTCGCTTAGAGTTGATCAGGTTGTTGATTGTGGACTGTGGAATGTTGTTCCACTCCTCTTCAATGGCTGTGCGAATTTGCTGGATATTGTCAGGAACTGGAACATGCTGTCGTATATGCTGATCCAGAGCATCCCAAATATGCTCAATGGGTGACATGTCCGGTGAGTATGCTGGCCATGCAAGAACTGGGATGTTTTCAGCTTCCAGGAATTGTGTACAGATCCTTGCAACATGGGGCCGTGCATTATCATGCTGCAACATGAGGTGATGGTCGTGGATGAATGGCACAACAATGGGCCTCAGGGTCTCGTCATGGTATCTCTGTGCATTCAAAATGCCATCAATAAAATGCACCTGTGTTCGTTGTCCATAACATATGCCTGCCCATACCATAACCCCACCACCACCCTGGGCCACTCGATCCACAACGGTGACATCAGCAAACCGCTCACCCACACGACGGCATACACGCTGTCTGCCATCTGCCCTGTACAGTGAAAACCGGGATTCATCCGTGAAGAGAACACCTCTCCAAAGTGCCAGACGCCATCGAATGTGAGCATTTGCCCACTCAAGTCGGTTATGACGACGAACTGCAGTCAGGTCGAGACCCCGATGAGGACGACGAGCATGCAGATGAGATTCCTTGAGACGTTTTCTGACAGTTTGTTCAGAAATTCTTTGGTTATGCAAACCGATTGTTGCAGCAGCTGTCTGGGTGGCTGGTCTCAGACGATCTTGGAGTTGAAGATGCTGGATGTGGAGGTTCTGGGCTGGTGTGGTTACACGTTGTCTGCGGTTGTGAGGTCGGTTGGATGTTCTGCCAAATTCTCTGAAATGCCTTTGAAGATGGCTTATGGTAGAGAAATGAAGATTCAATTCACGGGCAACAGCTCTGGTGGACATTCCTGCAGTCAGCAAGCCAATTGCATGCTCCCTCAAAACTTAAGATATCTGTGGCATTGCTGTGTGATAAAACTGCACATTTTAAATTGGCCTTTTATTGTGGCCAGCCTAAGACACACCTGTGCAATAATCATGCTGTCTAATCCGTGTAGCGTCTGGACCAATCCAACACACAATATATATTTTGTTTTTATATTTAACAAATACTCTGTAACCCCCCTTAGTTAACAAGCCATACGAGGACCCATGAACCCTTCCCCCCGGAATGCGTAACACCCCAGGAAGTCGAACAGGCCTCTTTGTTGCATGGCAACCAACGCTGATATCACTGGGTTTATTGGCCAAAAGTATGTAAAGCAGGGAAAATCCCTGCATGTTCCAAGGAAAAGCAGAGTAGAAATGGACTGTGTTCTATTTAATTCATAGAAAAACCGTTATTTGAATGTACACACATATTTCTTCAGGCCATTGAGTATATTATTGTCATTGTTTATTTTGTCTTTGATATTCTTAGACTATTTTATTATGCTTGTGAGGGAACCCATTCCTGATCATCCCTTTCACTATATGTAATCTTACCTTGTTTAGTATCTATGAATTTGCCTTCTTATGATCGAAACAAGCGTGTATATTATATGGTGGTACATAGGCAATATATATTAGGGCCCTGAGAATCGTTAGTAATTTCGATTTAAGTCCATTTGCAAATTACCATGCTTAGAGAACAAAGGGTCATAAACCCTCCAGCAATTGCAACCTCCCCGCCGGGAAATTCCATTTTTTGCTCTTGATAAGCCCATCCTTGAAAGGCGGAATCTTCCCGACCTTCAACGGCCCGCGCCATGTACCCGCCCCAGCGGTGGTCGGTCATAAGCTAAGAAATGTGAGAAAACGCTTCAGATCCCAAAGTCTTTGTGCAGGCCTTTCTTCGGCCTGTCCTTTCCATTCATGCAAGTGACTCTGACTCAACTGGTTCTTTTCATCGACCTCGCAATTCGCAAAGATCAACGGGAAGCTTAAGTTGCATCCGATCTTTTTCGACAACTCTCAAGTATCAAACTTAGTCGCTTTAATTGATGCATTAAGTATCAGTTCCACCTTTTTACAAGGTTTGTTTGAACTAAGAATCTGAAGTTTTCCCTCAGGCTTAGATCGGCTGAATATGCAAAATGTTTCCATAAATTCCATTCCTTATGTCTCTTCTCTGTACTGTGTTAAGCTTTAACCCTTTCCTATACCAAATGTATGTGTGTGTGTATGTGTATGTAGACCAGTTTATGGGTTTATGTATTATGTTGGACTAGTTTAAGTGTTTATGTAGTTAATAAAACCTTAACTTGTATCACACTTGACGTGGTTCATTGTTTGCTCATAACCGGAGTCATTAATCATGCAGATTTATGCTACAGGCTTTGTGTAGAGTTGTATAGTAAGAAAGTTATTTCCCTTAACCGGGAATTTAACGTTCTTAGAATTGACAAGACGTTTGACCCTGAGTGGTCAGCTAAATATTTACAGTGGATCTAAAATATGAATAGTAAATTATAACTAGTTATGGTTAAGTATTCATATTTCCCATGAGCTGATTCGCTACAATCCGCATCTTGATATGCCTCACCTGTGAGGTGGATGGATTATCTCGGCAAAAGGAGAAGTGCTCACTAACAAAGATTTAAACAGATTTGTGAACAATATTTGAGAAATAGGCCTTTTGTGTACATAGAAAGTCTTAGATCTTTGAGTTCAGTTCATGAAAAATGGGGGCAAAAAAAAAGTGTTGCGTTTATAATTTGTTTCAGTATATATATATACATATAGAGAGTATCTTACAGAATGATTACAGCCCTCACGTTTTTGTAACTATTGATTATATCTTTTCATGTTACAACCTGAAGAATGACACTTTGCTACACTGTAAATAGTGAAGTGTAACAGCTTGTATATGAAATTGTGTAACCCCCCCAGTGAAAATGTCCAAATTGGGGCCAATTAGCCATTTTCTCTCCCCGGTATCATGTGACTCATTAGTGTTACAAGGTCTCGGTGTGAATGGGGAGCATGTGTGTTAAATTTGGTGTTATCGCTCTCACTCTCTCATACTGGTCACTGGAAGTTCAACCTGGCACCTCATGGCAAAGAACTCTCTGAGGATCTGAAAAAAATAAATAAAAATCAGACAAAAATACAGGTGCGGGCGGGTGGCGGTTGGATAATTTATTTGAAGCTGCGGATTCGGGTGACATTTTAGCTCATCCGCGCATCACTACCATACGCCGCACACTGCATCAAACTGGTCTGCATGGCTGTTGTCCCAGAAGGAAGCCTCTTCTAAAGATGCACAAGAAAGCCCGCAAACATTTTGCTGAAGACAACCTGTCCAAGAGCATTAATTACTGGAACCATGTCCTGTGGTCTAATGAGACCAAGATAAACTTATTTGGTACAGATGGTGTAAAGCGTGTGTGGCGGCAACCAGGTGAAAAGTACAAAGACAAGTGTGTCTTGCCTAAAGTCAATCATGGTGGTGGGAGTGTCATGGTCTGTGGCTGCATGAGTGCTGCCGGCACTGGGGGGACTACAGTTCATTGAGGGAATCATGAGGCCACATGTACTGATACCTACTGACGCAGAGCATGATCCCCTTCCCCGGTCCGCAATGCAGGTATTGCAACATGATAAAACCCCAAACACACCTCCAGAACGACCACTGCCTTGCTATGAAGCTAGGGTAAGGTGCTGATTTGCCAAGCAATGACCATCCTCAAACGGAAGGTGGGCAGCGCAAGTCTCTAACATCCACCAGCTCCGTGACGTCGTCATGGAGGAGTGGAAGAAGACTCCAGTGGCAACCTGTGAAGCTCTGGTGAACTCCATGCCCAAGAGGGTTATGGCAGTGCTGGAAAATAATGGTGGCCACACAAGATATTGATACTTTGGGCCCAATTTGGACATTTTCACTTTTTTAAAGGGGGGGGGTGTACTCACGTTTGTGGCAATTGGGTTTAGACCTATGGCTGTTGTGAGTTATTTTGAGAGGAAGCAATTTACCCCTGGGTATACAAGCTTACACTCACACTACCTTACTTGTAGCAAAGTGACATTTTCTCAGTGTTGTCACATGAAAGACTACTAACATATTTACAAAATGTGAGGGTTTACTCACTTCTGTGATACTGTAATATATTATATATAGATCTATAATATATATATCATATATACTATATCTATACAGTGGGGCAAAAAGTATTTAGTCAGCCACCAATTGTGAAATTTCTCCCACTTAAAAAGATGAGAAAGGCCTGTAATTTTCATCATAGGTATACCCCAACTATGAGAGACAAAATGAGAAAAAACAATCCAGAAAATCACATTGTAGGATTTTAAAAAGAATTAATTGGTAAATTCCTCGGTAAATAAGTATTTGGTCACCTACAAACAACAAGATTTCTGGCTCTCACATACCTGTAACTTCTTCTTTAAGAGGCTCCTCTGTCCTCCACTGGTTACCTGTATTATTGGCATCTGTTTGAACTTGTTATCAGTGTAAAAGACACCTGTCCACAACCTCAAAAAGTCACACTCCAAACTCCACCATGGCAAAGACCAAAGAGCTGTCAAAGGACACAAGAAACAAAATTGTAGACCTGCACCAGGCTGGAAGACTGAATCTGCAATAGGTAAGTAGCTTGGTGTGAAGAAATCAACTGTGTGAGCAATTATTAGAAAATGGAAGACACTGATAATCTCCCTCGATCTGGGGCTCCACGCAAGATCTCACCCCGTGGTCAAAATGATCACAAGAACTGTGAGCAAAAATACCAGAACCACACGGGGGACCTAGTGAATGACCTACAGAGAGCTAGGAGCAAAGTAACAAAGGCTACCATCAGTAAAACACTGCGCCGCCAGGTACTCAAATCCTGCAGTGCCAGACATGTCCCCTGCTTAAGCCAGTACATGTCCAGCCCGTCTGAAGTTGCTACGAGAATTTGGATTAATCCAGAAGATGATTTGGAGAATGTCATATGGTCACATGAAACCAAAATATAACTTTTTGGTAAAAAAAAAAAAACTCAATTTGAGGAAAGAATGCTGAGTTGCATCCAAAGCACACCATACCTACTGTGAAGCATGGGGGGGGAAACATTATTCTTTGGGGCTGTTTTTCTGCAAAGGGCCAGGACGACTGATCCGTGTAAATGAAAGAATGAATGGGGCCATGTATTGTGAGATTTTGAGTGAAAACTTCCTTTCATCAGCAAGGGCATTGAAGATGAAATGTGTCTGGGTCTTTCAGCATGACAATGATCTTAAACACACCGCCCGGGCAATGAAGGAGTGGATTTCAAGGTCCTGGAGTGGCCTAGACAGTCTCTAGATCTCAACCCCATAGAAAATCTTTTGGAGTTGAAAATCCGTGTTGCCCAGCTACAGTCCCAAAACATTACTGCTCTAGAGGAGTTCTGCATGGAGGAATGGGCCAAAATACAGCAACAGTGTGTGAAAACCTTGTGAAGACTTAGAGAAAACGTTTGACCTCTGTTATTGCCAACAAAGTGTATATAACAAATTATTGAGATGAAATTTTGTTATTGACCCAATACTTATTTTCCACCATAATTTGCAAATTATTTCTTTAAAAATCCTACAATGTGATTTTTTTCTGGATTTTTTTTCTCATTTGTCTCTCATAGTTGAGGTATACCAAATGATGAAAATTACAGGCCTCTCTCATCTTTTTAAGTGGGAGAACTTGCACAATTTGGTGGCTGACTAAATACTTTTTTTTCCCCACTGTATATATATATATATCTATTATATTATATCTATATATATATATATATTTCTTTGTGTTCTCTCTCCATTTTTGTTGTGCTTATTTTGTTACTAAAAGAGGAAAGCGTGCAGCACATATTTAAATATGCATGTAAACGTCGCTTTCATCAGAGTGGGGGGTGTCGGGATGTTCGCTAACAGTATACCACTGCTTACGTATTTCAACCTTCGTTTTACCCCTAAACGAAGAACGAAAGGAACTTTGTTTCTTTGTTTGTATATCTGGGCTTTAAGACAAATTCACGAGAAGACAGGATGATGTGGAGACTCTCAATGGGCGATCGGTTCAACACTGCCGCTGAAATTGCTCGCCAGTTCAGCGCTGAACAGGGTATGGATCTGTCTCGACACATTTAAGAGAAGTCGGACTGAAAGCACACTCTGCAGTGATGAAACGTCTCATTTGCAGAAAGAATCAAAAGGCTAGGCTCACCTTGCTGAGGAGCATGTTGTGTGGAAGAGGAGAACTGGTCCAAAGATCACTTTAGTGATGATAGCAAGTTTAACCCTCTGGGGTCTGAGGTGATTCTGGGGCCCTTGAGATGTTTTGACATGCCCTGACATTTGTGCTTATTTCAGCTACTTATAACATACTATTGGCCAATATGTAATTATTATTCATTTTTTGTATTCAGCACAAACTGTGCTACAATAATGTGTGAGCAAGATGGATATTCATGTTTGCATTTTTTTGAAAAACATGTTATGTGTGGTTAGTAAGTTTTGGGCAAAAATGTAGCAGAAATAAGTCCATAAAACCCACACTGAATAGCTCTGAATAAGACTTTTGAGTAATCAGTCTTGTAGGCTAGAATATTTACATCAAAATGATGTGAAAATCATCTTGTTTACTCATTCACGGAAAACAATATATTGATTTAAGTTTTGTAAGACATGTTTTGTGATCGAAAGCCTGTATGCGAGTGACAATGACCATGAATATTTAATGATTCACACCTGAGAGACAAAGGGCCCTCCCCTAATGGTCCATCAGTGAGTCATGTGACTGTGAGGCAGGTAACAAAGAATGTGAGGAGATTGAAATTTTTTTTTTTATATTTTATTTACAACACAGTATAATCAAAACATAATCAAGGTCAAAGACACATTATTGTGCACGCTGCTCTAACCACAGAGATGTGAACAGACTTTTATTCCTTCCTGAAAACAGATTCTGTTCAACAAGTGAAACAAGTAAGCCATACCTGATATTTAAGTGTTTGCTGCTTCTTTCCATGGATTCAAGAAAACAAACAAAAAAACATCATCAGCAGTCAAGGAGCTTGTTTTACCATAGAATATCAGAGTAGCTGAACATCTGGTGTTGGTACAGCGCTCTTAGAGGAAAACAGTTTGAAGATACTCCAGTGGAAGTAAGCAGAATTGCTGAAAGTCAGCAGGATAATGGACAACAATAATCAGATATTAACACTATTAAGGCAATACTCTGATTAAGAATCTACCATAAAACAGAGATTTTTGATTACCTTAATCCGGCTATAGTCATACTCGAAGTAAACACAAATCGAATTAAGACATGTGGAGTATTCCTATTTTAGTCGCATTATTGAAGTGCAGCAGTATGGACATGTACACACCTTAATCACACTATTACCGTCGTGTAGGTTACCAACTTTTTGCCGCATTTTGCGACAGGATACACACACGCCAGTGGTAAACAGTTTGAAGGCAAACAAAAGAGCATGGCTTCAAGAAGGCACATTTTTATCCATCGTAGTCTGTTTGCACATATAGCATGACATATAATTAACTGCACTTGAAGCTTTCAAAAAATAAAAATGAAACACACAGAACTGTATAGTACCAAAGACGAGCTGTATTTTGATACAGGGAATTCTGGAGGAAAAGTCGGATGGCGTCGCGTGGGAACATCATGACATGTGTCATTAATCAATCTATGTACTATAACATGTAAAACGGGAACATAAAAGGAATATTCTAAAAGCAACTCATGTAAACACCTTAATCATAATATTGTCAGAATAAGGTAAATAATTAGATTATTGATGTAACTGGCCAGAATAAGTAAGTTAAGCGGTGTCTTTCCCCCTCGTTTGTTTTTTGTTTTTGAACGTTTTTCTTTTCTTTTTTTTTCATGGAAATTGCATCCATTAATGTTTGCCCCATGGAGGGGCAACAATTTCTTGAGTGGAGGAACAGTGTTTGTTTTTCAAAATGGACGTAGCCTGGATGACTCTTTGAAGGAGTTCATCAATATCTGCCACCATGCCAGCTGCCTGCTGCTGCTGGGCTGACCCTTCTCTGGCTCTGCCACTGGCCTCTGCTCTCTACTGCTGGCTGGCCTCTCTTCTCGATGGCCTCTGGCTCTCACCTCTTCTGCCCTGGCTCAGCTGTGCTGCTGCCTGTCTAGCTGCTTTTTGCTGCTCCTCTTGCTCTTCTCGTTACAATGCCAGCTGCCTCTCCTGCGTTTCGTCTCTCCAGCTTGCTGTATCTTGGCTGCTGCTTGCTCTTCTGGCTGCTATGACATCTGCCTGATGTAAGGTTTTCGGTGTGGACTGGATGACGACATTCGCGTCGTCATGCCCCAGGGTGACCATTGTTGAACCCTTAAGGATGATATCAGCTTCGCACTGTGGGTGAATGGATCCACATTCACAGTGGATGAAGCGGATGTCAACATCAACATCCAGCCTCACCTCGCAGATGTCCCGCAGCCTGACCCATAGCCCAGCAGTCCTTCTCTGAGCCAAACAAAACTAAAACCTGAACCAACTCCTGACACAGACCCCAGCCAAATGCCACCCCACTGTATGGTGCAACAGCCAGAGCCCACCCCAAATGGAGAGCCGCGACCAACAAGCTATTGCTAAGGGGAGCAACAAAGCTGAGGTCCGTGAGCCGGCAAAGAAGCCTGCTGCAGAGGATGACACAGTGGAGTGTGATGGCGTGGAGTAAAGCCCCGCACACTGTTCCACCACTGAGGGTAAGCTGAGGTTGGACTCAGAGGGAAAAGATTTGTATGTGGATATGCCTCTTCTCCCATCTTCTTCTGAACTCTCTGCCTGTCCTGTTATAGCCAGGGAGGCCATTTATGAACAGTTTGTCTTTTGTCTGTCCCTGGTGCTTGGAGTTGCCATCTGGTGTGAGTGGGCAGCACACACTGTCCCTGAACCCCCTGATTATCCCAAACTCCCACCCAGCCTCCCTCTCCCCACCTCCCGCTCATTGTTATGTCATATCATTGTCTCTGCTGCTGCATCATTCCAGCCCCTCAGCTCACCCTCAGCCCTCCATCTGTGTTGTGGGTTCGCCGCGGGTCTGCCAGTCTCCATCGTCGGTGTGGCTGGAGAAACCCTGGCTGCCGCCTCAAGCCTCTGAGTCCCGGACTCCGCCTTGGTCCGTCGACCCAGCAGCTCCCCCATGGCTCCTAGCTCCATCCTCTCCTCCATGGCCCGTCAGTCCACCAGCTCTGCCGGGCTCTCTCATCCCTCCGGCTCCGCCTTGGTCGGTCGTTGACCTGCCATTGCCACTGCCCTGGCTTCACCTCGTCCCTCTGTCCCTCTGCCTCCGTTGGGCTCCTCCCTCCTTCCAGCTCCACCTTGGTCCTCAGTTTCTCCAGCTCCACTGCAGCCATACGGATCCCCGCCTATGCCTCGGTCACCTGAGCCATCTGCTCTGCCTTGGCCCTCCGGATCCTCCCCATCGCCCTGGCTCTGTGGCTCCTCCTGCTCCAGCTCCCTCCTGTCTTCTCACTGGCTCCTCCCTCCGACTGATCCACCCTGGCTCCTCCCTCCGTCGTCGCTGCCCTGGTTATCTGCCTGCCCTTCGCCACCGCCTTGTCCTCCTCCCAAACCCCCTCCCTCCTTTGTTCGTGCTGCTATGGCACGAGGTTGCGCCTTCGGGAAAGGGGGAGTTATGTCACGATTATGGACAATTGTGTTTAATTTCCTGTTCTCCTGTTTAGTTTTCTTTTGTAACCTTGTTTTCCTTAGTTCCCTTGATTAGTTTGTTCAGTTCACCTGTGTCCTGTTAATTTAGTCATTAGTCACTCTCTTGCTTTTGTATATGTACTCCTCATTTCTGTTCACTCTGGGCTGGTTATTGTATTGTCTAGTATGTGAATATGCTTTTGCTTTGCCCTTTTGGATTATTCCTGTATTTCCTGTTCTGTTTCCCTGTAGATTTATTACAGACTCTGTATGGAAATGTTCTTCATCATGCGCTTTACTTACAGCAGCATAAGCAGCCCGAGACACACATTTTATATACTTTATTTGATTCCACATTACAAGTCAAATTTCATTAGGAATCAAATTTTTTGAATGATCCAACAGATTAAAGCAAATCCGCACATTGTTATGGATTATAGAGTTCTATGGGTACAGGAAACATCGCCTTTTCCAAATAAACATGCTTCCTATAGTTGCTGAGATTGAACAGTACTTTGCCAACTGTTTAGCCCTTATTTTAGATAGCCCCCCAATGCAAAGTCCACGGATCACCAGCCTGTGTACATGACCTAGACTACCAAACACCAGCACAATAAGCTGGCATCTGTACCCAAGGTTCTCAATGGTAGATATCAATGATTGATATTTTAAAGTCTTAGAGCAGTAAGAGTCCTCCATAAACAAGTCAAATGAACATGAGACCTCAAATAGTGTAACTGTTTTGCCATTCTGAGAGATGTTAACGATATCTGGTGTATTAGCAATTCCTAGAAAAGTGTTTGCAGGTGAGTTGAACCATTCAGATTGTACAGTAGTGTGTTTAAAGATCTGCTCATCAGCCACACAGTGAATCTATGGCTCAATACGTTCCCCACGTCTGTCTGTCTGGCATATTAAAAAAAAAAAATTTCCCCCCCCCTTTAAATGATGAGCAACTGTTCATGATGTGGGCTACTGACTCCAGATGTTGAGGAGGGTCATGCAGCAGGCAGAGGGGTGAATGGGTGGAGGGAAACCACAGTGATAGGTTGTATTTTGTAGGAAGAACCTGTAGACGTGCTTTTACACAGAAAATGAGGATCTCCTCACTGATGGTGGCATTGCTGAGTGGTGCAGAGTGGTCCGCGCAGGGCAGTTTCCCCGGAGTTTTAGATTGGACCAGTACTCCATATTTTGGGCTCTTTGAATAGACAAGAGAGTCTGCCTTGATGTTCTAGGCTGGAGCCGGTGAACAATGTTGTTATGGTGCAGCCTGGCTTCCACGATGACAGATGGGTCCTCTACGACTGCATCAGAGACCTCTACAGGTTGGTAGTGAGAGGTCCACTTCAGTTCAGTACCTGTCCTCCAGCATAGGTCGTTTAAGTCTGGCCAGTCTGATAACACACCAAATCCCTGTGCCCGTCCATCCAGCTTTCCATTGGTCTTTCTTTTAAAACCCAGGAAGCTGTCTTCCCCGCCGCATGCGTGTGGCACCTTCTGTCTTTTAAAATCCAGCAATAAGGATGCTCTGGCCATTCGCCCCACGCTGACATCATCACAGTTTAGCATGTTGATAAGGTGAGACTGTCTTGTGGCTGTGTACTCCCACATGCAGTTTGGAATTCCAAGCCCCCCGTCCTGTCTTTTCTGAAAGATAAAACATCTTGTGGAATGTGTGTTGAGACGAAGCCATTTCCTAACCACATTTACGGTTTTGTTGTCCATTTCACACAATACTTTTTGTGGGATATGGACATTTGCAAAAAGATGTTGAATTTTAGAAAAAGCTATGTCTCTTATTGCTTGCACTTTTAGAGTAACGGAAAAAGGTGATGCGTCAATGAGATCCAGTCTGGTCATAAACTGATGTGCCATGTCAGTCACTTGTAGACTCCATTCTCCAGCAATGTTAAACTTGTGACCCAGGTAGTTGTAGGTCTCATGTCTAGTATACACTCTGAGTGGCTGGTCTAAGATGGTAAAAGAGGGGGGTTGGTCGGCCCTTGATCTATACCAACGGTTGCCACCGCTCCTCCTCTCATAGAAAACTGCACATTTACTGTGCTTTACTTGTAGGCCAGACCATGTCAGGAATCTTTTTAATCACGGCTTCATCTCGGGATGCGACGACCACATCATCAGCATAACCCTGGACTGGGTTCGGTGACAGGACGTGGGGCGGGGCATGTGTACAGAGCCATTTTAGCCATTGATTTATTGCAATGATGAAGTTTACAGCACTCCATGGACATCCAGTTTTGATTCCTACCTCAAGTGGTATTGGTCTAGTGAGGTCTTTTCCACAGATCACTTGCAGGTAGGAGTCACAATATACATCTTTTATTATGTCTACATAGATCTTAGGGAGCTGTATCTCTTCCAATGCATCAATCATGACTCTATGAGGCAATGTGCCAAAGGCATCTCTGAAGTCTAGGAAGACAATGTATAGCTTAGCAGATTCATGCTTAAAATCGCAGTTTTTAAGCAAAAACATGCTCATTCATGCCTTGTCACTCAATATAAGCTTTTTGTTTGTTAGACAAAATTCCAGCATCAACCAGCCAAGGTTGTATTCTTGAAAGCAGGCACTTCATAAAGACTTTGTATACAGATGGCAATAGTGAGATGTCCCTCCATGTTGAGGGGTCTTCTGGTACATTGCCTTTCTTCGGTATTCTATGAATGAGTGCTCCCTTCCATGAACTAGGGACTTTACCATTAATCAAATAGGTGTTAAATATGCTTTTCAATATGTAGCAAGATGTTTGCCTAGTGGCTTTCAGATTCTCGTAAGTAACACCATCTGAGCCGCTGGCTTTGTTATTGGGCAGATTTACAATTACTTTCTCAATCTCTTCTATTGTAAACGCCGATGTAGGCGGCGGCGACTCAGTCATTATGTTGTACGATTGTCATCATTCCACGGGGGTAATTCAAGCGTGATAGTTGTTGGATCGGACTGGCATTTTTTCCGATAATAATTGTACACTTGCTCAGTGTTATCAGGATCAAGCGGTGGCGTGGGAAACATGCAGTCATTTAGGATAATGTCAATCGCCTTTGCTCTACGATGCTGCCACAGGTAGGTTAGTTTGTTTTTGCCTACCTTTGAGGGTTTCTCTGATGCTGTCTTGTGGCTGGTTGTATCACCTCCCGCAGGTACCGCAGTTGTTTTTCAATCCAATCGGCTGGGTTTGCAACAGGGTTTGATTTGAATCGTGCATTATCATCCAGTGGCAAAGTCCTTAAAATCCGCACTACATACTTGAGTAACGGTAGTCCAAGTTGTCCTCCATCTGTACGTTTTATGGAAAATATTCCGGTTTTGAAGAAGGCCCCATTAAGAACTGTAAACAACCTTGACCACTTCCTGAAATCTCCAGTAAGTACAACGTTTTGTTTTTCTTGTAATCGTTTTGTATCCAGGCCTTTCCTAAATTGTCTTTTGTAATACTGGAAATTTATCCATTCATTTTCTGTTAGCAATCGTTCATAATCCTTGGACTCTGTAGATGGAATGTTGCAGGCCGACGGAAGATGTTCTGGGGTAGAATCCAGGACTTGCCGGCGCTGCTTGTAAATTTTACCACTTTGTATCGCCTGCTTAAAGGCTACTTTGACTGATGTTATCAAACACATAACAAGGAGTGCTGTGCGTAAAATCATGTCAGAAAATTCTCTACATTTACGGCGGCAGTTACGACGGGTGTTGTGTACACACACACACACACACACATACAGAGTTCTGACATGAAACTCTAGATGGTGCAGCCCGATAGGTCTAACTCAATCTGACCTAATGGCATCATTATCACATGGCACAGCTGATTGGTTCTCTCCTGTATCGTAGCCAATGAGCTCACTGCTCAACATTCAAATATATGACTAGTCCTTGCCGTAGCAGTTGCAGCTTGCTTCAGAAACCCTCCACCTTCCTCAGCTCCACCTGTATAGATCTGCTATGAGGTGATTCATGTATGTTATATGGGTTTATTTCATGTATGTTATATTCGCAGCAGCAATATTTCTTACATGCTCACAGCAGCATGTTGTGGATGTATTGGCAGTAGCAAGTCTCGGTACTTGTTTTGCCGCAGCAGCAGCAGCGTAGCAGATCTATTCTGCCAAGACCAAATATATTAACATTGTCATGTACATTACCATGCCAATCCCTCCGAGAGTTGTCATGACATAAATATATATTAAATTGATTAATATAATCATTAATTAATATTACTTTGCATGTATTTGTGTAATTACAATGTAACATGACACATTAAAATTAACTGTGACCAAAAAAAATATTAATTGGTTGTGCTCTGTTTAAATAGGTCCATATTAATCAATTTCTGCTATTCAAATCCTTGTTTGCACCAATCATTTGCAATGAATATTGTTTTTTATTTGAATAGTCCGTTGTTCTTGGTGCTTCTTATTCTTGCTGTTTTTTGTCCACTCTTCAAAGTAAAGTAGGCCTCATCTAATTACCATCAACAACACATCTTCCCAGAGCTGTTAACAAATTCTTGAAACAGTGCAGTACTTTTTACAGTATAGACCCTAAGTTCCCTCAAATACTATATTCATGTTGTGATGCATACATCTAGGAGTATACTCTGCAGTCCCATTGTATGTAAAGTTCCTTTTGTAATCTTGCAGGGAGATCTGTATGGGTCCCAGTGGAGGCCTCATAATTTCCTTTGTGTTATGAGGATGTTATTATTTTCCCCCCTCAGACAGGGGGCACATTCAGCCAGGCTGTTATTAGTCTCTTGAGGTTAGCCATGTTCATTTAATCTCTCTTCTGTCAGCATTGGATTTCTTTCAGAGAAAGAAAGAAGAAGAAAAAGAAGAAGAAAAACACTAACAGGTATACAGGATCAGGTAATCAGGTATACAGAAAGTTGTTCCTATCTGAGAAATAAGCAAAGCGGCAACTACATTTTCATAGCAGTTCAAAGGTAGCAGTCTAAAGCAGGTTGGGAAAATTTAACCCACTGGCAATTATTGGTGACCTACCTTGCATTGGTCTTGTTGTCAATGTTTAAAACAGAACAGGTTGTTGAAGTAACCTAGATTAGACCTGGGTACTCCAAATCTGCTCCTTGAGAGCTACCGTCCTGCAGACTCAACTGTAATAAAACACACCTGAAACATCTAATCAAGGTCTTCAGGTTTACTTGAAAATCACTGATACTGCAGGTGTGTTGGAGCAGGGTTGGAAAGGAAGTCTGCAGGAAGGTAGCTCTCCAGGAGCAGGATTGGGTACCCCTGGATTATACTTTAGAGACTAGATTAAATTTTTTTTTGTCTCTCAAGTCTCCCTTTTGCAAGATAATAATTGAAGACTCTCCTGTTCAAGCTGATACAGTATGTACCTCTGATACTTCTTTATCAATAAAAATAAACTGACAAAAATATCAGTTGCATGTTGTACATTTTAATTTTTAATGGGTTTTCATTTATTTACTGTTAATAACATTTTTTTAAAAACATATCGTGTTAATATATAAAAATTTAAATCATTTTAAGACTATTGGGGCCTCGCTGGATGTTTGCATAGACCCTGTAGTGTGCCCAGACCCCCTGGTTGAGAACCACTCCTCTAATGTTTGGAAAAAATGGATTACACCTAGATTTCTGCAGTTATTCAGCTTTACATATGCCTTTATGCTGAAGTATTTAATTGAAAAAATGGCTGGTAAAATTCTGCATTCAGCTGCATTCAGCTAGTTGGCAAAAAAGTTCCTAATTTTCTACACCGCTCTGAAGGGTGAAGAATACATTCTTTCTATGTAGTGGTTACTTTCTGAACACTTTTAAGGGTGCCCTGTCTTCAGTTTCTATGCTCCAAGCATTGTTTTGCCACTTAAGTCTAAAAGCAAGGTTTAAATTTTGTTTTTTATTTTACTGTGTATTCACCTTGCATGATCTTTCTCCTTGCTTTGCTGCAAAGGACATTCAGGTTTGCTCATTTGTTTCTACATGTGAATATATTGGACATGCTTACTTTTCAGCCTAAAGGAAATACATTTCTTGTTTACTTACTCTTGGTTGCAGCTGCCATAATATTGCAAAAGCTCTTTTACACCAGAGACTCTGTACTTCAAAGGGGAGAAACATGACCACATTGGTAAAGTTGGTCACTGTGCTTTCAAAGTCAAATTCCAAAATATGCTGACAGCAGCATCGCTGGGGTGCTCTTCACACTGCAACTGTCCCGATGGTAAGGTGATGCTGTGGCACTGAGACTGGTGATAAAGTCCAACAAAGCACAGACTCATGCAAATTCATGGATGCTCATTTTTGTCAAGCATGCAGAGCTCAATTTCTCCTTAGAGAAATCCAAAGCCTTAATCCTCTCTGCTAAAGCAGTTGAGCGAGTGATGCCAGTCCCCCTTGCTCACTGTTCTTGCTGTACTCTTCAAAGTGAATACTGACAACTCTTCACACTGGATTTTGTTTGAAAAGGTGTTTCCCACTCTGCTGTCTCACATTCTCTTTCTGTTCTTTTCTGTCTTTATACAGGGCCACTTGAAATATAAGTGAAATGTTCTTTATGCTGTGACAAAAGACAGAAGGCCCTCACTGCAGAGTTTGAGGGAGATAACTACAATCCAGGGATGACCTTGAGACTTTCTTCTTGATTTGGTGTAAAAACATAATGTTAAGAGACATATATATCAGTATGAACACCAGAGGTTTTCCTACCAACAGCTTTTATAGAAAGCTTGTATTTATATAAACTATGTACACTACGTTTGGAACAATTATGTTGTTTTAAAAAGTCTGAAAGAGGTCTCTGATGGTCACCAAGGCTGCATTTATTTCATCGAAATATAATATATAGTAAAAACAGTCATATTGTTAAAGGTTGTGGCAAAGCTGAATTTTCAGCAGCCATTACTTCAGTCTTCAGTGTCCATTTGATCCTAAAGAAAATATTCTAATATACCGATTTTCTGCTCAAGAAACATTTCTTATTTATATCAATGTTAAAAAAAAACAAAAACAAGCTTTGCTGCTTAATAATTGAAGTGAAACCATGATACACAACCATTCAAAAGTTTGGGGTAAGTTGTATATGTATGACCTCAAGATCTTCGGTAGAGACGAGAAGCAGCACAGGCAGGCAATGCACATCGTCAAGATGTTCAGTTATGACATACGACAAGACAAATGCACAACTATTGTCTTAAAAATCCACAACATCCAGCTAAGAGGAGGTTCGACAGTAGATGTAGAATGTGTGAAGTAACTGAGGAAAAAGTCAGTCACATAATTTCTGGTTGCTCCACACTTGCTGGCATAGACTATAAGGAGCAAGGTTGCAACCTTGCATTGGATGATTTGCAAGGACCTTGGTGTTGAAGTGCCCGACAATTGGTATGAGAATGTCCCACAACCAGTAGTGAACACTGACGACTGTACCATCATGTGGGTCAAGGGTGTGTTTACCAACACTCTTAAAAATAAAGGTGCTTCAAAAGGTTCTTCAAGCGATGCCATAGAAGAACTATTTTTGGTACCACAAAGAACCATTCAGTCAAAGGTTCATGAAAGACCCATTTCTTTCTTACCTTTTTGTAATCTGAAAAACCTTTTTTCGCCACAAAGAACCTTTTGTGAAACAGAAAGGTTCTTCAGATGTTAAAGGTTCTTTATGAAACCATTTAGACAAATAGGTTATTCTATGGCATCGTGAAGCACCTTTATTTTTAAGAGTGAACTTGACCATCAGTGCAAACTGCCCGGACATTATTGTCCACAACCAGAAGGACAAGATCATTGACGTCGTGATACCAGTGGAATAAAATGTAGTGGAGAAAGAGAACAAGATGCTCATCAAGTACAAGAGCCTGGAAATCAACATCAGCAGATCCCAGAACACAAGAACACAGATATACCAGTTGTGATAGGAGCCCTGGGATGCATTAAGAAATGTTTGCACCGATATCTGGACCAGATCCCAGGGAAGCCAAGTGCCTTCGAAGCACAGAAAACCGTGCTTTGTTGGACCGCACACAACCTAAGCAGAGTACTCTCTTAGAGAGAAACTCCCAAGGACTCTGGTTGAGTCCCGGATGGGAATTAATAATAATAATAATAATAATAATGTGATTTAATTGCTGCATGCAAGGCTGCAGCATAAGGTCAATTTCTGTGGATTATTCCGTGCTTCTATGAAACTATGCCATCTTAACCCTTGTCTGGAGTTCATATTTTTGTTACTCAGCCAGTGTTCGTGGGTCTGGTGGACCCGCTGCTGGGTTTTTAATTCAACACAATTTAAAAAATGTATGTTAAAAAACTCAACAGATATTTACTTCATCCCAATTACAAGCAATATAAACAGAATATATGGTTGATATGTGCCCTTTACCTTTGTTAGATCACATTTATGAATGAAAGTGCTACAACCTTGTGCAGGAACGGCAGAGGCAGAAACACAAAACTCACCCTTACACTTACACTCACACTCTTACATACTCTCACACACACAAACACACATACCCATACTAATAGCAGTCCCAGACAGTAGGAGGACAGGGTACACGGGACCTAACATTTCCACACTTTTATTAGCCCCGGGTCCAGTGGACCCGAACATCCTGTACGTAATATAAGTGCGTAGGGGGGTACAGTGTGTGGTCATTGAAAATGTGTTCTGATATATGTTCTTCACAGAAAATGAGCCAAGGCCAAAGAGTATGAGTTTGAAAAAATAAATAATTGCATAATTTTTCTTTTGACAAAAACTGAAAATGAGTCCCACAGACCCGAACACCATACAAGGGTTAAACCATCATGATTCATTTATTTTGTGTGTTTAAATTGGCTGTTTATGGGAGTTTGTAAATAGCAAGAAGTACTTGAAAACAGGTTTAGACCCATCACCAGCCAAATGCTTTTGTGTACTAGTGTGTACATTTGCATAATCTATCAGCAACTATGGCAGGTCACCTGTAAAATTTCTTGCATTGTTTTTAAACAAATTGCTTAGAAATAACAAAATGTATTTTGATTAGTATTTAGTATATCTTGAAGAATAGAAAATTAAACTAACAAGGCTTATGTTTTGCTGACTGTTTGTTTGTATGGTTGGGATGAACTCAAATGATTGTCTGACATCGTGAGGCTCATTTCTAGCATGCATTGCCAATGCAAAACACTCCAGGTCCAAAACAAATATATCTTATATATCACACATATCTTGAAAAATATTTGTTTCTATTTATAAAGCAAATGACATGGGGTTATAACTGTCATATGTGGTCACCATTATTCAGTACAGCCACAGAAATAAACAGTGCATGACTTTCCTTTTTAGCTTCTTTTCTAATGTGCCTTCGAGTGTGTAAGATGTATTCTGTGATATTTTACATTGTTTTTGGTTTTGAAAATACTACAAAACATATTTTAGGGAATCCTTGGATGAGTAAAAAAAAAAAAAAAAAACCTTAACAGTTTGAGTGTACAAGGCGGACTAAGACAAAATGGAAAATATATTTAGGGGGGCGGGTTCAAAATAATCAATGGTCTCTCGTGACTCAGTATCTCAAACCATTAATTCCAGCAACAGGAAATAGACAAACTATTTTCCCGCGGAATTTTTTTCTGGTGCTGTTTTGCGGAGTTAGTAAATTCACCACTTAATTTTGAGCTAAAATATGTTGCTGTAATTTATAGTAATAATATTACCCAAATTTGATTAGTAATGTGTTGTATTGCTGTGTTACAGCAAAAAGTAATATATTACTTTTGTAATGCGTTACTCCCAACACTGATGACGAGTTCATTTGCAAAAACCGATAAACACCACTTTAAAAAAAAAAAAAGAGCTGATTGCCATGCATTATTCTCCACATATAGCGCGATCTGAACCCTAAACACGTTTTGTCAAAAAAGCCAGTTTTGTCCACTTTCAAGGCATCGCGAGTTCACGTTTTACTGCAGAAGGCGACAAGCGCACCTTGTTGTTTTTGAACAGAAGTCGATAAGTCCATTTTAGCGAATCAGCGTGCTGTATTCAGGTCAGGTGACAAAACTACTTTCACTTTGAAAAGACGTGCTGACTCAGAGGAGTTTCGTCAAAGCTTACTAAAAGTGATCGAGAATGGATAATTCAACAAACTTGAATAACCTGTGATATCTTCTTCAGGGCGAAAAAATAAAATAAAAGCAGAAACGTTTTCACGGAACCTTGCAAAAGCAGCGTGTTACAATGGTGAGGGAAAAGCTCCGTGTATTGCCGAACTCCCTTTAAGGCAAGTCACTCGGCGGCCATTTTTTAAACGCCTCTCGAGCATGCAAGTGCAGCTCCTATCTCTTTAAATGGGGACACATCAAATTCTCCAAAACTGTTCGCCAAGCTTATGATTAAATTTCATATTTGATATCACCAATGAAATCTGACAACAACTGTCTCATAAATGTTGTTTCTTATGCTCCAATAGCATTAAAAAAAGCGTATTTTTCAGGC
Source organism: Sinocyclocheilus anophthalmus (assembly GCA_018155175.1). Lineage (NCBI taxonomy): Eukaryota > Metazoa > Chordata > Actinopteri > Cypriniformes > Cyprinidae > Sinocyclocheilus > Sinocyclocheilus anophthalmus. Next base: position 41,799 of record JADLZN010002088.1, on the reverse strand, counting down.
TAGACCAGCCAACGCGCATGCGCGGTCCTAGCAAAAATTCATAAACGGCCTGGACTGTTCTATAGCAATGGGTCTTTATAACCGGCAAGCAGCAGTAAAGTGCAACTTTACCAATTATGGACTGGGCCTTTTGCTCAGAAGGTGGGGCTTCGTTCGATAGAGCGGCCATATTGAGTGTTGCATTTTACCCCATTCAAAACTATACGAGTGACACGTCTTGGGTATTCTATAGTCTTGGTTATTGCGTGTAACACAACATTGCGTGTTTATGATCACAACAACAACAACGTTTGTCAGACATCTACATTGTCATCTGAGGAGACACTCTAAAACATGAAATGTGGAGTTACCTGCTTTTGCTATAAAACAAACTTTTAAAATGTAAAAAAAAAAAAACCCCATACTGTCAAGTGAACTTAATTTGTAAAATTACCTGTAATTTGTAAGTATTATAAAATCAAAAACAACCAAATGACAGTTTGATATTCTGGAGCGCATAAAAAAACATGATTTCTGAAAAAAATTTAATACCAATTGAGTTATCGGTTTTTTTGCAAATAAACTATATATATGCCACCAACGCTGTTATATACTATATAATCATAATATCTATTAATACTACTCTAATATACTACGACTTCTAATAATAATAACAACAATAATACATTATTCAGTATAAATTAAGTAAAGCTGAATTTTCAGCAGCCATTCCTCTGATTTCAGTGTCACATGATTCTTTAGAAATCAATCTAATATGTTGATTTGGTGCTCAAGAAACATTTCTAATAATTATCAATGTTGAAAAAAGTTGTGCTGTGTAATATTTTTGTGGAAACCCTGACACACTACCATTCAAACATTTGGTGTAAGCAAGATAAAAAAAACAACAAAAAAAAACATAGCTTTCGTGAGCTTAAGAGACTTCTTTCAAAAACATAAAAAAAAGAAATGAAATAATCGTATTATTCATCCGTTTGACCATATGTAAAATATGCATGTAATGTATTTTTATATACATGTCATTTATATACATACCTTCTTTCCTTGATAAGTTTCAGGTCACTATAGTTTATTATTATTATACCCTGTGTCATTTCTATGTATCTTAGATGCATGTACGTGATTGCTTTTAAATTGATTTATAACTGGTTTTGAACACTCTGTGCAACTTTTGCTTGTTGTCCAGAGCTGTACATCTGTGCATTAAAGTTTTTTGAAGACCAAGTGCAGAAACATAATTTTAAAATGTAGCCAGTTGCTCATGAAATTTGACCCAGGTAACTTGGTCTCTCAGACAAATAATTCGGGATTAGGTTATTAATAAACTTAAGTGTAAAGGCAGAATGCCTTGTAATTGGTTATTAAACCTTCAATTCTGACTTTTAAGCTGATCCACTGCCAAAGTCATGGGGCAAGTTCAAGCTCAAACCGTTTTGCTATGGTTTCCGGTTTGAACAACATGTTTCCTGGAAACGGTGTGCAACGGGGTTTGAGATACGTTTTCTCTTGTTTGGTGGGTGCGTCAAAAATGTAAGTCCAATCAGCAGCAACATGTATATAAACCACGCTGTATTAAAGAGACAGCTTGCACAATGTAATTAACATAAAAATAAATTTACAAGAGCAAGTATATTTTTTGCACATGTTTATTTACATTAAAGTCAAAATAACTGAAATAATAAGAGCACAAGTATAGATCTGGAACTTCTTTAAGTCTGTCTAAATATCATTTAGTAAATGCAATGTCTTCTATTGTGTGCTAAATACTGATTAATGTAACATAAAAATACTATACATATTTATATATTTTGCTACTGTATTATGGAGTGACACTTTAATAAACCTTTCTATACCCCTCTGATTATATAATAGTAAATATTACAATATCATAGCACAACAACAGGGATCAGCAATAATGATAAGCCTAATACTCACAATAAAAAAAAAAGGTCATATAGATCATAACACAGTCTATTAAGAAGTGGATTATCCTTCACCTGAAACGTTTGTCTTTTCATCCTGAAATGTGAGGCAAATGTTGGATCACAATAATTAGGAACTACAGTTTACACAAATCCCTTCACTCAATTGGGATGTTCTCCTTTATTCTGGAAGGCAAGGGCAGTAACTGTAACATCAAGCGTATTTTGCAGTATTAAACACGTATTTATACCAATTTCATCAGGCTCCGAAAATTCTTTAAAAAGAACACAAAGAATGGCATTCTCAGCTGCCATAGTTGCAACTCTCGTGTCATCAGAACAGGGTGTTCAACGCACCACCGTTTCCGTTTAAAAAACATTTTGCACCGTTTTTGTCTGGGCTGAATGCAGCCCGGAAAACTTTTCCTTTGTTTTGTTTTTTTTTGGTGTTTTTTTGTTTTTTTTCATTTTTTTAGTTTCTGTCATCCTTTGATTAGTTCATTCAGTTCACCTGTGTTTTATCAGTTATCATCCTCACCTGTCTGTCCCTTGTTATCTGACCCTACTTAAGTTCCCCTTTCAGTTCAGTTAGTGGCCGGTTATTAGTTGTGTATGCTGATTGTATGTCCTGTGTCCCGCACAGAGCGGACATGCACACAAGGTTTTTTTTTTCCTCTAGCATCTATGAATTAGTACTGACATTATTCTTGTACACATCCACCAATATAATAAACTGTGTATCATGTTTGGTTGCCAGAGCAACAAGACATGTTCATGCTTGCAATTCGAGACTGAAAAATTGCAAATCAGACAGTGATCCTGGTACGAGCTTACACGCATGTGTTACACATTTGACTGACTGAAACCTCCAAAATGTTATCACTGACAGCCAGCTAGTGGGATGTCAGGCATATATCACGTGGAATTATCTACCCATCCACCAGCTCCCACTAGAGCGAAAACAAAATAATAATAAAAAAAGAAAACAACAGACTACAGGGTGCACCATCTTTTTTATTATTTTCTTTTTTTTAAGCAATTCATGTATACACATTGAGAGGTCCATGGGGGAAGTCATTTATTTATATAGTTTTTTAATTCTCTTTCGCTTCACCAGCAAAGACTGAAACAAATCTGTTTTAAAGTCACAGGTAAGGCAGTGAAATTACCTGCTTGGGCTGTACTGCGTCAGCGGGAAATCTCAGCGGCGGTAGACGCAAGGCGGCCATGTCAATTGTTTGTTTACATAGAGTGTTGCTCCAGGCAGTATGAGTGTGCCTGGGGAAGAGGCAGCTACTCATCACTACACATGAACCCCAAGGACTGCCAACTTAACAGAGGAAAATGGAGAAAAGCAAAGTGATGTCATCAGGGATCTTATGGATCCAAACTTGGGAGCAAAAAGTAATATCAGATACATTTAAATTTATCAAATATGAACACTGAATCACAACATGGCAGCACAGTTTGACATGAAAAAATGTTCTAAAGTCATTTTATAAACTAAGAAGAACTTAACACCTTTTAAGAGGTATATCAGGTGGTTTTGTCTAATTTTCTGGTAATTTTAACACTTAGGCATGAGACAATTTTTTAGTTGCCAAAGTCTGCAATTTTGTAGGTGCCACTGAAAGTGATTATCTATAATAGAAGGGTCATAAAATAGCAAAATGTTTAGAGACATTTCAACATCTATTATTCAGGTAGTTTCTCATTTGAAAAAAAAAAAAAAAACCTTCCTGTTCAGTAAATGGTTTGCTCTCACATTTAATGACTCTTGATTAAATTGAATGTTAACCGGGAATGACAAAAGGCTATGCTTCTTGGCAAAGCTGTGTCCAACTCACCATTGACAGTCTTTAATGAGAAATGCTTCTTAAAAGCACTGTATACTTTCACCAGACAGCAGTTGTTTAATCTGAATCCTTAAAGATCCTTACATTATTTTCCTTAGTATTGGATAGAAAAGGGCGGGGCGGGGGGGTCTCAAGGTCGCTGCTTAATCAGGGAAGTAATCATTCTACCCATGTTTTTATAGGAAGTTGTAGCCTCTTGAATTAAGAAAAAATAATAGACAACTAAACATTTATTCTTAATATGTTTTGGGGGTATAATTCAATATCGGATATGAATCAAAATATATTATATTACATAAACAGTCATCATCAGCTCTAGCATCAGACATGCAGACCTGAGCTCTTATTGTCTCCATTGTAGAGAGAATTCAATATCAGCAGCTGCTTTAGGCTTTGATGTTGATTGAATGGTGAAGTTGCTCAAAAGCAGCTTGCTTTCTTTTGCAATCACCATAACGATAACAAGCCGTCATGACATTTCAGTGTGTGTGGTACCTGGGAGAATCAATAAAATAATGAATTGTGTATTCAGTAAGATGTCTAAGACGTCCGTGTTTTATTTATTCTTTGATTCTTTTGAAATTAAGCTCCAGATCTTATAGAAGCACTTGTCCTTTGGGAGGACATCCACCCACCCTGCAACTAATCAGTTGGGACCATGAACAAGGCAGGTAAGTTATTAGCACACTGTTTCACAAATGAAACTCATATTAACCATATGAAGAAAGTCAATTACGCAGCAGTTCATTAAGGTTAATATGGAGTTAGCACATGGTTAACTTTTTTTTTTTTTTACCAGAACTCCATGAACCCCTCAGCTTTTTACCACATGGAGCAGCCTGTTCCTAACAGGTAATTTGTGTCTGTTCAGAGACACTTACTTTTAACATTTTTACTCTCCTTTAACATTCAGAAGCAAAGCATGCTGGGAACTAGAAATCTGCTTTAACTCATTCAGTGAATATGTGTATACATGTGTGTACATATATTCACATTTATATGGGAACATATATGAGCAATATATACTCAATAAAGGATCAAACATTATGAATAATGGATTTATCTTTGTACTCATTTCTAAATATATTTGAATTTATCAATATATAGCCATATATTGTCAATGCATATATTGCCGCATATTGAAAATATAAGCACTAGTTTCCAATATATGGAAATGTATTATCTAATATATCACATTATATTTTGCAGTATATTCCCATATATTTTTGTTCCGTAAGGGCAATGAGGACCTGTTACGTTCACAACACCGATTTCTGTTTTCTCCTACCAGTTTATGCATGATTTATCATAAAATCACCCTTGGTGGGCAACAAGCATGAACTGACTAGCTGTAAACTTGAGAAAGGAATAGCAATGGAAACACTTATATGGGATTTTATTATTTATTTTATTATTTAGCTGGTTGGGCTGTATAATTTACAAACCACTAAGTCTGTTCGAAAGGGAGTACATTTGGCCAAAAAAAAAAAAACTTGTCTAAAATGCCTTGTTTGTAGTCTTGCCATTATTTAATTTCTGTGACTAAGCTACATCACCATTTTATACATTTGCATAAATGCCCGCCTACTGGAGCTGAAACCCGAATATGCTAAGGGACGATACATTTTCGTCACACGCTACAAACTGAGCCAGCTGAGAGTAGGCTGGGCTTTAAAGACACATGAACTAATACATGCGTGTGTGTGTGTTTGTGTGTGGGGTCCTGGTATTCCCTACATTATGGTGTGCCAAAGGTCCCACAAGGATAGTATATGAATTTTATTATTATTATTATTATTTTTTTTTTGGTGGGGTAGTGGTTTGTACTGGAAGAAAATACAGTTATACAGTATAAAAACCATTATGCCTATGGAATATCCCCATAAAACATGGAAACCCAAAGTATGTGTGTGTGTGTGTGTGGGTGTGTGTGTGTGTGTGTTGTTAGATCCTTAAGGGGCATTTATTACATTGGTTTGATGCATCCATAATATTCTGATTTCAACTACAGCATGACTTTAATTTGTTTGTTGACTCAGGGCAACACAGGGCATGTTCCCACATTGTGCAAGCTGCTCATGGCAATAATGACAACATGAACAGATACAAAGAAAAAATACCACAATAAAGTTGAAATTATGGTTCAAGTCTCCACGAATTATTATTAGTTAGGTGTGTTTTGTAATGATTGTTTAAACAGAATGTGGTCTGTCATTAAAGGAGTGAACCGTTTACTGTATTTCTTCTCAGATTCTTCTCTGATTAATATTCGTTTATATGGACTAAAGCTGTTCAATGAAGAGTAGTGAGTGGTTTTGTCTTGTTTTTTTGTCAATATTACTGTTTGATAATAAGCTATATTTGCCAATTCCATATACAGTGTGTATATAACCCAGATGCCTCTGGTGAATCGACAACAATATATTGTGCTACATTTTGCTGGAGGGGGATTCATTTATTTTTAACACTTATTATTTGATTTACAACGTTTTAAATTTGATACATCTAGATATATATATATATTTTTTTTTATTATTATTATTTTTTTTGTTATCTCCCATATCTGTTTTCTTTTATTTTTACTATGATAACAAATTTATTATATTTGCTAATGTTATGTTTTCTTTTTTTTCCCCTTGTGGCAGAGTCGGAGTACTGCAGGTATTTGAAAATCTAAGCAATTCTCTCTGCTTGCCATTCTCAATTAAAAGATATGGATGTAGACTGGTGCTCTTTTATATGCTAATGCCATCAATGCTGCATTTACACAACATAATCCCATTCATTTCGATAGAGAGCTTCCGATTTCCAGCAGCACGAGTGACAGAGATGATTGGCGACAAGATGTAGGCGTGTCCAGTGACGCGACAGAGTTGAGATATGAAAATTGATTCTTGTCTACAATGTGGAGTAACACCTGTGAATGTCATTAAATAACACTACTAGCCAACCAGTAGTGTGAATGCCCATTAGTGACCTGACTGACAAACCACTGGTGACATACAGTGATAGAGTCTCTGGTATAATGTGAACGCATCTTAATTGGGGGAGGTTTTGAAAGTGGACATCTGAAACCATTCGGCTGCACACAATTTCAAGATCATTTGCAATTTATAGATTTCACATGTAGAAGAGAGGTGTACACACTCTCTGAATCACATGTATGCACATTTGAGAAATGATCTTAGAGATCAATTGTAGGATAGTTTATATGCAGCATATAAATGAGGCCCTTGATTTCTTGCCTCTTATACATTTTATGCTTGTCTTCCGTCTATGACAATGAGTCATTAAATATGACAGGACTGAAGCCTCCCATACGCATTACATACTCCCTGTGTAGAATGATCCTTTACTGTTAAGACGTTGAAACTGGGCAGTGCTGATATTGACAATAGTTTTCATGCATTGACATCTGATAAAGCCTCAGGTGAAAAGTGATCGGAATGAAAGGAATCTCCACCAACTTAGACTTTAATAGAAAGCAAAGGAAGCAATATTATGAGGTAGACAATAAGTCTACAGTTGCTTCAAAGCAGAATCCTGAATGATTTCTGACTTTCAAGTCACCATTTCCCAGGGCACAGCATCCATTAAGACTGAGAATAGCACTGTGTTCTCATTCTGTGGTGGAGGTCAAGATGGTGGTACTTTTACACTGTCCTTTTCTTTCTCTCTTTCATCTGGATGATCAAAGTGTTCACGGATGTTTAAGATGAGCGTTACTTCTGTGCATCATTATTCTCCTTGCAATCTGAGCATGAGGCATTTGAAAGGAAGAGGAAATGTGTCATCGCAAAGAGGTGTAATTAAATATGTTTGCATTCCCTGGAGTGAATGGGTTTATGAATTAATTTCATATGTAGGAAACTAAATATTAAATGTTAATGGCTGGAATTCTCATTATAATTTGCCAAATGAAAGCAACCCGGGACTTTCTAGAAATGAAGTAGATATTTATTTAACAAATAAGAAACCCTGTGACTCATACAATTACATGATGTTTAGTCCTCAGTCTGTCTCCTCTTTGCTTCTGTACAACATATGCTAGATGTAATTAGTAAAAGCAAAAACACTTAGTCTTTCTCATCATCAATGCAGAGCGGCCATGTCTGCAGCTTGGTGGCTGGATGTGCCCCTTGATAATAGGAGGAGTAATTTATTTCATTTGACTGTCGCACTGCAGTAGCTGAAATTAATTATGTCGCTATTTGATGAAATATACTTGGCTGCCTCTATTGAAAAAACGGCATGTCACTATACTAAACCTCCTCTTAGAAAAGTACTTGCAAGCTGAGCTGGGTAATGTTACGCTAGGATTATACTCCCTCAAAGTGAATTTTTTTTTCAGTGTTAATTGAGATGACCACAACTACAATATTCACCTACATATAATGCAGTGTGTTAGGTGATAAAACACCTGCGTCCTCAAAATGGGTCTTATTTACTAATAATGATAAGTTGCTGTGTGCAGAAAAGAAAAGGTTATTTATTATTTATTATTTATATTATATGATTTTTTTATACCATTGTTCTAATTGTGAGGACACCGAGTATTTTTAAAATGACGCGAGGGTGTGTCACAGTAGCACATTACGCCTCAATAATTTCTATAATGACTCCCAACAACTGCATGGTTGAAAACTTGTCATTACCATTATTTTATGGACAAAATTCGGTATGGAATTTCCACAAGTAAGTATATATTCATGAAAAAAGACATCTACAAGCATGGTAGGTTCCCTTTCATGGGAAAAGTCGAACTGCGTCCTCTAGGGGTCGCTATGGGGAACGCCTCGTTGTGAACCGTGTCTGAAGCATACATTGAAAAAACACCAACAACTTGTTGGCCGGCGACAGCCATGACGTCACCACCGGTGCGACTATAGTATAAATAGGCACAGGGAGCACACATCATTCTCTTCTTCATCTTCACTGACCGTTTTGTTTGAAGCGTGCATTTCTGTGGTAAGAGCGATCTCTATTTATCTCATTATGGCGAACACTAGCAAAGCATTTAAGAGGATGTATGCATCCGTGTTGTCGTTGTTCAAACATCCGATGACACATACGATCTATGCGTTATTTGTACGGGCGAAGAGCACGCACACGATGTCTCCGAGGGGACAATCGGCGTGCACTGCAAGCGTTTTTTACAAAAAAAAAAAAAGAAAAAGCCTGCTCTCGTTGTGTCTCTTCGAGAAAGAGGGGCGCCATTTTGCCGCCACTGCTGAGGCACGAAGGGAAATGACTGTAGGGATCGCAGGTCGATATGGCGATGAGTCGAAAAAAGGGGCGTTACCTTTCGTTGAGTCGGCTGTGCACGATTGAGGAGGATCGATGTTATTTCATCATGATGGATGCTGGAGGATGATTTTATTTCATTAACATTGTCTGATTCAGGGGATATTGCTCTGCTGGGATCAGCCCAGCAAAAACAGGAAATAACTGAGGAGGGCAAAGAAGCTGAGACTGAGACTTCCCAATCCTCCTGTCCTGCGTATGATGAACTTTTGGAAATTATGGATCGCGCCACGGAGAGGCTTTACTATCTCGATGAACGTTATTTTTCTGGCCATAACCCTCCATCTCAGGTGAGCTTTCCTTTCTTCCTGTTTTTTCATATAAATATTGAGGAGGAATGGAAGAGGCCGTTTTTTTCCAGCATACAAGTTATGCCAACATCAATGCGATGCACAAAAGCAGTTATGAGAAGATGCCCCTACAGGGAGACGCTGGCCAGCTATCTCTCTATAGGTGAGACGTCCTCTAAGACTCCCCTCCTTGACATCTCGCTCGGATGCCAGGGCATACGCAGCAGCAGCAGGTCGGGCTGTCGCGTCATTGCACACGATGGTGATACTCCAAGCATATCAGGCTGACCTGCTGAAATACCTGGATAAAGGAGGTCCAGGTCTGAGCCAGAACAACCAGGGGCCCTAGCCCGTCTCAGTTTGGGGATCAGAGACTGGCTCAGAAGGCTAGTGTTTCGCGGCTCGCGCTCCTCCCCCGCCCAAGGGTAGGGGTAGGAAGAATCGCGGGTAAAAATGAAGGTAGGTAAAAGACCTAAGGGATATGATCCAGACAAGGCGTCAGCACTTTTGTCCAGATCAGAGTGATACCTCAGTATCTACTCATTTCCTTTGGGGGTTTTACATCTGCCCTTATCTTCCCCTTCCCTGTAACCACCATTTCTCCACCTGACCGAGATTAGGTGGGAAATGTCTTGCATTATAGTCTCCTATACTGGACCAATTAGGTTTGGTTGGTTCTATGGCTTAATAGTGAAATCTAATGAGATGACGTCTTGGGTCTAGAGGCTTCTCTGGACAGAGCTCCGACGCGGGAGCCATGGTGGTTGAGTACGATCCATGTCTAAATATATGTGTATATAAATATATGTATGTGCTAATGTACTGGTGGTTGTGTGTATACCCTTCTGATAGTTTCTTTGCGGTGTCAACGGGACATGGTGTGTTATCGGTCTAGGGTTGCAGTGATAAGGTCACTCGGAGTAGGGGAGCACACCTTCTGCTGCCGAGTTCAGGAAACTGGACAATAGAATGATCGACTTGCCCCCACCCAGGTTTGATTTTCACTCGTCGAGTGATATGTCCCAGAAGGTAGGGTAAAGAGCGTGGAAGGCATGACACAAACCAGAATCGGGCGAGAGAGTTCTGTTAGGGAAGCTGTTTTGTGAGATTAATAGAGGACCAACGGCGCCGTACGTAAGTGTTAACGGCAAAAATTTTCACTGGACGGTCGGCTGGGTTAAGCTTTCATGCTACCTGAGGGTCTAACGTATCTGGGTCGACTCGAGGGGTTTTCCGATCACCAGGAAATAATCTGAACATCACCACCCCTCACCATTGAGGGGTATTGTGAGTATGATGTTTCTTTCGAGTGTTAATCCTCTCTGAAGAGTTGGATTCCTCGCTCCATGGGAGGTTCTTGTGGTAGTGCTGAGCAGTGCTACCCTTATCAAAGGGTTACCTATGAGCACGCAAATCCTTCTGAATTCTGAGTTCTCCTCTCTGTTCTACCCAAGAGAGCACTGGATTCAGCCAGAATTCAGGTGAATTAGGCATTTCCTGGGGCCATCGATGATGCGGCCTGAGTGATGGATAGATGCAGTGAGCTTACCCTCTGATTTACAATTCATGCGCAAGGTCGAGCCATCTAATTGAGAGCTGGGTTCTGTGCTCCATCAGCCAAGGTTAAACTACTGCTGCGTTCAGAGGAACATGCTGTAGGTCAAGCCCCCTTCTTGAATGAGAACTGGGTGTGTTGCTCCCTCAGCTGAATAACAGCTAGCTGTTCCACCATGGGAACATGATGTAGGTTGAGCTCCCTCTCCATTGAGAGCTGGATGTTGCTCCCTCAGCTTCAGATTTACTGCTAGCCACTCCAGCATTATAGCCGTAGACATAGCGTCTGGGGATACACTATTTCTATCTATGCGGCTGCCTTTTCAGGGTGCCACGAGACCCCCTAGAACGGTTTTCAAGTGTGTGCACGTTATGCTTTGGCCACTTTTCTAAAATCCACATAGCTGATAAGTGTGCACGTTATGCTTTGCCCACTTTTCTAAAAATAAACATAAGTGGTTAAGTGTGCACGTTATGGGCTTTGCCCACTTTTCTAAAAAATCCTGTATGGTAAGAGCTACGCACAACGACTTCGTGCTCTTTCTGAGTGGTTTAAAACCCCGGTTCCGCCTTGGGCACCACTCCTCCTATGTATCCTCTGGATACCTACTTAACAGGGTGTTGCTACTAAGGGTCTGTTGAGACAGTTCCTTCAGCACATACAAAGAGAAACGGGCGGTAGCCCCTGTGTGACAGGCCAAAACTAGTATGATTCTAGGCGATTGGTTGTATTCCCTTAAAGGAATTATTTCTGATTCAAGCCTGCAGTTCTACCCCGGGCCAGGAGTCTGGCCCTAACAGGTAAGAATTTTGGGGTATGTAGCCTAGGCCTTTAGCCGTAGGGAATAACGTCACTGACAGCCGTCTAAACGTCCCAGGTGCAACTCCCATAGCAATATGGTAGAGTGGTACTTAGTGCTCGCCATGGTTCTGCCTTGCACTCCCCTCAGCATGGTGGCGTGGGTATACCGTTCCCCATAGCGACCCCTAGATTATGCAGTTCGAAGTTCCCATGAAAGGGAACGTATCAGGTTAATTATGTAACCATGGTTCCCTGAGTAGGGACGAGACACGGCGTCCTCTAGTTTCCTTGCCATGCTGCGGACGCAAGCTTCAGCCGAAGAACCGAGAGTGAAGAGTGAACTGATCTGTGTAGATCCCGGCGCCTATTTATACTATAGTCGCACGGGTAGTGACGTCATGGCTGTCGCCGGCTAACGTGTTGTTGGTGTTTTTTCAATGTCTGCTTCAGACACGGGTCACGACGAGGCGTTTCCCATAGCGACCCCTAGAGGACGCAGTGTCTCGTTCCCTAATCAGGGAACCATGGGTCCCAGTAACCTGAGACGTTTAACACCTATGAAGAACCGTATGCAGATCTGTTTCTTGCTGTTAAAAAACTATGGATGTTCAATAGAATAAATTACAGTTAATATCATAGTTTCTGACCAATCTTTAGAAAGCACAAATTAAACTAATATGTTGAATACTACTATGATAATAATAATACTGATAATAATAATAATGATGATGATAATAATAATAATACAAGTAAATACATACAAACGTTGTCTTAACATATATTATTTATACTGTTAACAATATTAATAAAAAAAAATAAAACAATTTTTTAAACTATATCCCCTATAGTGGCGCCCTGGTGGATCCTGGACTGTGTAGTAGTTTGGATTGATCCTAAATTCATTAAATGTGTGTGAACACACAGATCTGCAACATGCATTAATACTGTATACACGTGGTTAATGTACAAGTCCCATTGTCTCTGCTCAATGAGAGAGGGATTTGCACCAGCTAAAATGTGAAGATCAGGAGAATAATATTTCAATTAAATCCAAGTCTCTCAAACCTTTCTCCATGACAGATGTGTCAGAAATTATTAAAATACCCTCTGTCCTACAATTTTTTTATCCAAGCCCTTACATGCCATAGTCCATCTAAGAGTGTCGCACCTCCCTGCCAGCCGTGACAGCCTTTCCTATTGAGTGACTGTGATGAACCAAGACAGAGCTAATTAGCCAATGCCATCGGATGACATTCTAATCACATGCTTGGAGTAATCACCCCAGTTAAAGATTTATTTGTGCATTACTGTTATATGATGTGGACTGGGCTCTGAAATTAGCTCTTTGGATCAATTTTGGAAGTGTCTTATAGTGTCTCACAGATATTTATGCTTATTTTTTAGGCCCTGGGGGCATTTTAATTTGAGGACACACTGAGATAACTTTAGAAGTTTCAAACCAATGTGCATTGCTTTATGAGCCAAATGAAAGGCAGTTAGAAATGGACAGTGTTTTCTATGTATTACTGTGTGTGTATGTGCTGTACATGTGGAAGAATTGACAATAAAGCAGACTTGACTTGACTTGACTTGACTTGAAAGTTCAAATCTGATTCAGTTTGGCTTTATAGGCGCTGTAGTCAGAGAGAATGAGATATATTACATGTTTTAATGTATTCATACACCACGAAGAATGTGAAGATGCAGTGTGCATGTAATTGAGGAGAAAAGCTACACTCAATTGACAATATTAAACTTTTACTGCAGAGAGCAGCACACATTAACTTTTGCTTAGGGCTGACTATTGACTTACAGTTAGAGAGGTGAGCCACTTCACATCGACACTTGTGCTGTGTTTTGCAAAAATGAAATTTCTTTCCTCTGTACCTTTAGGCCTTTTGGCAAGGCACTTAAACATTATTGTAGCCTTAGACAAGGTACTTAAAGCTGAACTGCTGCAGGGATGTGGTAATAAGCTGTGTTATGGCTCTTCTCTGATAATGGATATGTACAGTGTGTGCTGTTTTTGTCTTTGTTTGAAATAGTGTTAAATAAATCCATAGTATACCTGAACATAAATAGGACGTGAACACATTCCTCTTTAAGCCCATCATCTAAACAAGTATACTTTGAGTTGCACACTTCTTACTGTCAAATACATAAAGCTTCATTCTGACAAATGGCGTTTGGTGTGTTTTCCTTCCATTATTTTTGCCCTGAGGTCCTTCAGTTGATTCTGCACTAATAACACTGGCTCCCAGTAGGTACCTGCTATCCAGTAAGTTGATTATTTTTCTCACTTCACATGAAAATTTTTATTTATTAGCAGCTGTTACAGTATTTTCTGCAAAGATCAGAACCATGTCAGATATATTAAAATATATAGAGGATGGGAAGATTATGGAGGACTTATTTAAGTTATAAGAAAGTTATTAATTAATAAAAAAGTAAACAAATAGATAACTTTTTGAAATTATAAAAAATAAGCAATTTAACACATAGTTGTAACATGTAACAATAAAATACCTTTGAAAAAATTGGGGTCTCTTATGATTACCTTGCTAACCAAGACTGCATTTATTTTCAATTAAGTTCAATTAATTTCAGTTCAATTCAAACTAGGCACACAATTAAATAACAGGTGTATTTGTATAGTGCTGTATAGGTATTATTATATATATATTATATATATATATATTATATATATATATTATATATATATATATTATATATACGACCCCAAACTAATTTTTGAATGAAAAATTTTCAACCACATTATGATGTTAAAAACAACCAGTTATAAAATAAGAATCCCAAAATAAGCATCAAGGCCGTCTAGGGTTAACCCTGTCCCTCTAAATCCCATTTTTTACAGCTCTACCCTGAGAGCGAGTTCTCTCTAGCGGCACCGCAGGTCAGCTTGTAATTTGACTAGCTCATATACAGCCTCAAATTCTATATAAAAACCTGGCCTCCTCCCAACATCAACACTGGGATCCTTCACAAGCTAAAGCAATACCTGCTCACCACTTACCCTGTTGCCTTGACAGCACCTGACCAAGTTCCCTCATAGTGGCATGATTAGTGAGGTGAAACACTATCTCTGTAAGACTATATGACAACTCTGGCACTTTATCTAGGCCCGGGTTCAGTTGCCCTTAGCACGATGGGAAAGTATGGAAGTGTGGTAACGAAGAGCTCTTAACAAGCTGTGCTGGAAATGGAGAAAGGCTCTTTAAAAATAGCGCCGGCTTCGTCACCCTCTATCTCACAGCCCTGCCATTGAGACTGAGCCATATGGATGGGGCTCTGTGGGGGGAGCCGTAACAAGGGGATATGACGGTGACATTACCTGAGTTTGCATTCTCACAGCCTCGGAAGGATTGGAGGAAAGCCATTGAGACGTGTTGGACATTAATTCCTTATTTTTGAATGTACAGTATGTTGTGCTGCTACATGCATGCTACTGAAAAATGTATGTGACAAATAAGTATATATATATATACTGTATATATATAATGTGTGTGGGTGAGAGATCCCACAAGAGAACAAGAGGGTCCTTAAGTATGCACCTATACAATAGCATAACAACTGCATCTATCGTGTCTATGGGGTGTGTGGAGGCATTATGCTAAAATATGAGCAGGGGGCTCATTAGGGGCTGTGTTGTGAGGCCTGGTTGCCCTTGTTTGTGCGAGACTGCGTCTGTCTCCTCACACGCACCTCACGCACGCTTCATTAGAGGCGACAGCGTCAGGCAGGGAGACTGTGGGCGGATTCACCCCCCACCTGAGATCATGTATAAATCAGTCCTCCAGTGCAGCATATATACCCCCTCACTACCTCTGGTTTTATTTCCTCTGAACCATCGTATTTTTGCGCCGAAAGTTTTGCCCAGCCTGCCACAGCTGATACTGTTTGTAATTGTTTGTCCTATCATCGACCCCTCACCCCCTCTCTTTCCTTTAAGTTATGACAGAGTAGTTCATTCTAAATATTATGGGCAAAAATACAGATGAACAATGCATTCATTGTGCCTAAATGAGTCAAGAAGAACACATGTATGACAAGGATATTACACTAACCAAGATAAAAAAA
Organism: Sinocyclocheilus anophthalmus; assembly: GCA_018155175.1. Classification (NCBI taxonomy): domain Eukaryota; kingdom Metazoa; phylum Chordata; class Actinopteri; order Cypriniformes; family Cyprinidae; genus Sinocyclocheilus; species Sinocyclocheilus anophthalmus. The sequence continues at coordinate 25,973 of JADLZN010002088.1, read as the reverse complement.
AATTGATATTCAAAGACCAATTCTTCTGTCAGGATCAAATAATTTATATTTGATATGGTGGATTACATCAGAGGTGGAAGAGACAAAAATATTTACTCAACAGTGAAAAAGTACCAATTACATTAATTAATTTTTACTTAAGTACAAGTAAAAGTACCAGTCTAAAAATCTACTCAAGTAAAAGTAAAAAGTAGTTCATTTAAAATGTACTCAGAGTAAAAATTACTTAGTTACATTTTAACAGTGGGAGGGAGGCAAAAATGGGATAGGCCTATAAATCTCAAACCAGTTGTTTTTAATTAAATGAATCCGTTATTTAGAATAATATGACATTTGGACTGTTATCAGGCAAATTAAATCAGTATCACCAAAATTTATCTTTGCAATGCAGAGGAAACACAGAAGTTGCATCTGAAGTGGCATTTAGATGTACACTGTTTAATGCAGGTCATGAATGCATTTAACCTGCAGTTACTAATGCAGAAATAATGTTTTGATATATAAGACATAAAATGTTGAATACTCATCTTTAGAAAAAATCTAAAGATACTTTAAATATGAAATTAAAACCATCAGTATGTCTCAGCAAGTCACAGTTAATACGTAAGTCATTGCGATTGAACCAAATCATTTAAACGGTTGATTAATTCAGGAACAAAACATTGTCATGTTGCTCAGAGACGCAAAACTGTGCTATGGTGGCTGTGTTTGGAATAATTTTTGTTTGAGCGAAAGTTCAAAAACAGGCAATATGGTGTCTAAAAAGCAAGTATCTTAATATTAACTTTTTGTTTATTGAACTGTTGTAAAAAAAAAATCTATTAGAATCCTACTGATTTTTGGAGGAAAAACCGGCACTCTTTGTGTGATATTGATTTACTATATGAAATTATATATATACATTTTCTGCCCCTCTTCAAATATTTTGAATTTTGTGATCATTCTAAATGCATTTTAGCAGACTGAATCACGCAGTGAAAGAACTCTAAATGCGCACGCACTAGTCTAATCTACTAGACTTACGGCACTCTGTAGGAGTGTTTTGTTTGATTTTTGGCAAAATACTGATAATGTATCAAATCATGCATCGTTAAAACAACAATTACGATATCGCAGACGATATATATATATCGTACACCCTGCACCACTGTCTTTTTGGCTAATTTGTGCAAAACCTCTTGCTAAACTGTCAAAGCTTCATTTTAACCACCAATGCAACGATGCAAGTATTTACCTTACCTTTACATGCTTGCGAAGGGTCGATGTTGAGATTTTATAAGCTGCTAGCTTGGTCTCCCTATAGGCAAACACAGCTTACACTGCATAATAGAGCCTAAATATGGCCAGGGGTTCACTTCATTTCCTTCGAGTTCACCTCAGCAGAATAAGACGGGGTTAGTTTTCAGCGGGTCTGCACAATAATGCATGTCTTGTCCGTCTGCATCTTTCTTGTGATTTTAGCACCAGTTTGCTCTCCTGCCCATTATTTACTGCAGTAGTTCCAAGGGAGCGATTTTTTTTTTTTTACTCAGTAATTAATGTATTTGAAAATGTAGCAAAGTACAATACATCAAACTAAATATACTTAAGTAAAAGAAAAATTACAGATTTAAAAAATAACTTTAAAAAGTAGAAGTACACAAAAAAGCTACTCAATCACAGTAACGCGAGTAAATGTAATTCGTTATTTTTTAATATTATTTTATTTGTTCTTTCCACCTCTGGGATCTGAATAACGTCTCGGTTACATATGTAACCCTCGTTCCTGAAGGAGGGAACGGAGACGGCACGTAGAGGAGCCGACGAATTGGACTCGCTTATTAGAGGGACCAATCGATTCGAGTGTAAACTAATGATGCCAATGCACACGGCATGGATTATTGCATCCAGCTGTGCTGATCACAGCGTCGAGATAAGTAAGGCAGCAGGTGCAGCGCATATTAGGTTTCGCTGAGGTGCCGAGACTACGTGCCCCGGCCGTACGGCGGTGGTACAGCAACTGTGGCGATGGGATTTGACGTCTCCGTTCCCTCCTTCAGGGAGCGGGGTAATACGTAACGAGACGATTCCATATCAGTCGGTCACTCTCGACGGTCACGTCAGGAGGAGGACCGACGAATTGTGGATCCTACCAAAAGGCCACAGCTAACGCACTTCCAGGTCATGTGGAAGCACTACGTCCCCTACTTTTTGGCGTAGGGCCCGGGCTGCAGGAGGAGGACCAGGCTACTGTATATGGACTACACCATGTCTGAGTGGATTGGATAACACTGGGAAAACGTACCTGTTCCACTTGGAACAGGAACGTTGCAGAAGCCCTATCCTTCCTGAAGGAGGTTTCGGAAGTACTTACACATATGAACATCCGTCTAGGTGCATATTGAAGATTAGAGGTGATTGTAACCCTCGTGGAAATGGCAGAAGTCTGCCAGGGAAACACAAGCTCTGAGGCTACACCATGGACTTTACACATATGGGATCCACTAAGGTCTTACATATGGAACCCAGCCTTATACCGGTTCTCGAGGATTCAGCGAGTGAAGGCCTGGCCCCGGACGCTCCGCCACGTCTGGCTGCCGAGGGGACGGAGGAGCTCAATAGGGTCTACTATATGGACTCTCTGGAGCGGTTTTAGCAAACCAACTCGAAGCCGGGGTCTCTCAGTGCTTCTATCTGTTTGAGGTGAGAACACAGGAGGAGACCGGCTCCACACGAAGGCTATAGAATTTAGCGAATGTGTTAGGGGTCGCCCAGCCTGCAGCCCTACAAATATCTGTCAGCAAGGCACCACGAGCCAGCACCCAGGAGGATTCAACACTTCTAGTAGAGTGAGCTCGCAACCTGAACGGGCAGGGCACACCATGTGCCTGATAAGCCAGGGTGATGGCATCCACTATCCAATGGGCCATCCTCTGCTTTGAGACGGCATTCGCCTTCCGCCGGCCTCTGTGACAGACAAAGAGCCGGTCTGAGGTCCTGAAGCTCCGCGTACGGGACAGAGCACAAATGAGTTAGGGAGGGGTCTACAGTACCTCGAGAGCTACAGCGCTTGGCAGGGTCACCACTGCTCCCGAAGGGAAGGCGAGAAGTAGCGGGAACCTTGGGCACATAGCCGAGCCGGGCCGGGCCTCAGGGTTACCTGGGAATCAGCCAGCCCGAACACGAATCGTTGACCGAAAATGCGTGAAGGTCCCCTACCCTCTTGATAGAGGCAAATGCCAGCAGGAGCAAAGTCTTCATTGACAGGAAGTTCAGGACTGACAAACCGCCTGCAAAAAGGGCAAATAGAAGGTTCCTACTTGCTTTAGTGCCGTGAGTCAGAAGTTCAGGCCCGAGGGAAGTGTAGAGAGGGACAGCTGTGATGATTTCTCAGCACCCCTAAGGACCTGGACGACATGGTTCATGCTTCCCACGACTCCTCTAGGGGTCGTGGGGGGTTAGCAGCGATTGCCGAGCAACACAACTTTAAGGGTGGAGGGAGCAGCCTTCGCTCCAACCTTGCTGGACAAAAAGGAAAGCACAACTACCGATCGGGCATCTTCGGGGGTATCTCGGCCGAGGGAAGAACACAACTCAACGAAACGGTTCCACTTCAAGCCGCTAGGCCTCGCGCCTGAAGTGAGTGCTGTAACTATAGATTGGGGTAGGTCACTCAGAACCTCTGCGTCCCGTCCACCTGGGACCGGACATGAAGTTTTCAGAGGTTTGGACGCGGGTGCCAAAGGGTGCCCCCGTTTCGGAGTCAGTAAATCCTTCCTCAGAGGAATCGGCCAAGGAGGGGCTGTAGCGAGGAGCATTAGTTCTGGGAACCAGGTCCGAGTGGGCCAATACAGTGCCACAAGTAGGACCTGCTCCTCGTCCTCCCTGACGTTGCACAGGAACTGTGCCAGAAGGCTCACTGGGGAAAACGCATACTTGCAAAGTGCCCCGCGGCCATCTGTGTGCCAGTGTGTCCGTGCCGAGTGTCCCCTCGGTCAGGGCGAAGAACAACTGGCAGTAAGAGGTATCTGGAGAGGCAACAGGTTTACCTGAGCAGCTCTGAAACATCCCCAACCAGCTGGACCGTCTGGGGATGGAGTCGCCATTCTCCCGGGAGCGCAGCTCGGGACAGCTCGTCGGCTGCGCTGTTGAGCAGCCCAGGAATGTGAACAGCACGAAGAGACCTCAAGTGCCTTCTGACTCAGAGGGCGAGTTGCGAAATGCGACGGGAGCGCAGACCGCCTTGTCGGTTGATGTACGCAATGGTTGCTGTGTTGTCCGTGCGGACTAGTACATGCTTGCCCCGTAAGCGCCCTTTGAGACGGCCCAGGACAAGGTGCACTGCCAGCAACTCGAGGCAGCCAGTGCAGTTGGGGCCACGTCCAAACCCCTGACACTGCGTGCCTGTTGTACGTGGCCCCCCAGCCCGTGGTTGAGGCATCTGTGCAAACCACAGGATGCCTGGAGACCTGCTCCAGGGGCACTCTTGCCCGGAGGAACGCAAGGGTTGACCACGGGGTGAAGGTTTGGCGGGGGCCGGTGTAACTTGGACCCGGAAAGGGGCCTGCGTTGCCACGCCCAACTCGGGACTCGGCCATAAAGCCAGTGCTGCAGCGGTCTCATATGGATCAGCCCCAGCGGCGTGACTGCCGCCGTGGCTGCCATATGCCTCAGGAGCCTCTGAAACTGTTACAGTGGGACCGCCATCCTGCTCTTACGAGTCCCCTCCATACCAGGAAAAGAGATCCTCTGCATCAGGGAGAATTTGCTCTTTTCCCAGTTGACCCAAAAGCCCAACAGGCTGAGGTGTGACTGTGCAGCACCAAATCCCTGCGTGTGTCGCACACCTGATCTGCGACTGCTCGTGAGGTAGTTGAGATGCGAGTAATGCTAGTCTCCAAGGGAACAAAGGGGATACGCTTCGCAACTTACGTGAGACAAGGAGCAAACAGCGGACAGCCCGGAGGGAGGACCTCTTCTGATATGCTCATCCTCGGACACGAACCACCGCAATGTCGGTGGGCGGACTAAAAGGGTCGAAACATGAATGGTTCGCGTTCTCAGCTCGAGCCGCGTGCAGAACCATACACAATCTCCGGGGTGGACGGATGTGCACCGAAGATGCGTTCCTGCGTTTAACATCTTGAACGGTAACGGTTGACCGAGGCACGGTTCAAGACTGCGCAGGTCCAAGATTGGTCGTAATGTGTCACCGCTCTTTCTTGGGATACAATTGAAGAAGAGCTGTACAAACCCCGGTCTTCATGTCGGCTGGAGGGACCTGCTCTATCGCATCCTTTGCCAGTAGGACGGCGACCTCCGCCCGCAAGACAGGACCAACGGCCGCCTTCACTGTTGTGAAGCGGATGCCACTGAACTTGGGGGGGGATGCCGGGCGACTGAATCGCATAGCCGAGCCTGACGGTTCGAAGGAGCCATCGAGACGGGCTGGGTAGATCAAGCCAGGCTCCCAGACACCGCGCTGGTGGCATCAACGGAACTACAGGCGTACTCGCAGTGGGGCAGCGCGGAAGAATGCAGGGACCCGGCACGGATCTTTGCCGGTCCGAGGTGGGGTCTGAGTGTGTAACACTGACCTGCGTTTAAGCAGAGGGTGCGTGGGTAGTCCGTGGGTTCGTCCTCCCGATCCGCCCACTGCTGCTCACTGGCGAGAGAGGAGGGTGAGTGTGATACGTACTAGATCGTCCACAACCCCCCCGTCCCCTCTGGGGACCCAGAAATAGAGGAATTGCTCTTTGTCGAGAATTTGGGTACCACCGACCGAGAGGTCATTGGTGGAAAAAGATTATCCGCCCGGCCCTCCTCCGGGGGAGGGAGTGGGTATGTGCTACCAAAAAAATCCTTTTTCGAAGAGCACGTACCTCCACCGCTGGGTCTACCGTATACGGGCCTTTGCTCTCTCGATTGCCCAAAAAAAACCAGGTTTGGTTGGGCGGCCTGGACGGGCGGGGCGGCTGCCCTGCGACCGGCTCCATGGTGCAGCTTTGCTGGAGGCCGCAGGAGCACTTCTCTTGTTTTGGCGGTGGCAGGGGGGCCGCCCTCGGCGACGGCAGCAGCTGCACGCCGGTAGGATGTACCTGATGGCCTCAGTCTGCTTTGGTCAGCGGAGAACCGCTGGGCAAGTTCTCCACCGTGTCGCCGACAGGCCGGCCTGGGACACGGGGGCGTTCAAGAATCGTGTCTTGTCCGTCTCGCGCATGTCAGCCAGTCACAGCCAGAAATGGCGCTCCCGGACCACCACCATAGTGGACATCGCACGACCCAGAGACCGGGCCGTAACCTTCGTCGCTCATGGCGCGAGGTCCGCCACGGTGCGGAGTTCTCTCTGAACTTCCGGGACGTGACAAACACTCGTGCAAGTCCTTCAGTGCCTTGGCCTGGTGCACTTGCAATCATGCCGTTGCGTGTAAGGCGGAGGCAGCTTCTCCGCCGGTCGTATAGGCATCGCTGGCCAGCAGAGTACCTACAGACCCGGGAGAGGGGTAGGGTTTAATGGTTGTCTCACTGCGTTGGAGGCGGTAGGTGTGGACACAAATGCATCGCAACAATCCGAACGCTTCAACGGAGGGGGGGTGGAACCTTGTAACCCTCTAAGCTGTCCCAACCATCGAGGGTGGGAGGGAGGTGAGAGGATCCGAGGGCAATCAGGTTTCCGGCAGTGAAGGAAAGGAAGGTGCCGTTCATGACCTGTTGAGCTCCTCATGCACTTCCGGGAAGAAAGGCACCGAGGCGGGGCGTTGAGAACCAGCGCGGACCACCCCGAGAGCTAATCGTGCAACCTTGAGGGCTCGGGATCACTGTGAAAGTCTTCACTCGAGCCCTACCTCTACGGTGGCCCGGGAAAGCATAGCCTTTATTTCTGGATCCGATTCAGGCATTGTTACAGTCCCGGAGGACAGCAGCGCAGCCAAATCTTTCTCTTCAGAAAGCTCTGGCTCACCCTCCGATTCTGCAATCGACATCCGATCGTCAGGGGGAGCCTCAGAAGAAACAGCGAAAACAGGGGCCAGCCTGCACTTCTGGTAGACCTCCGTGGTAGAAAAGTTGTTGGGGAAACAGTGCGGGCCGGGCTGCTTGGGCGCCCCTGAGGGGGAATTACACACCGTGACGTAAGACCAGTCGCCCCATGCCCAGGCACGTGAGGCAGCGATTGTGACCATCACCCGGTGCCAGGTAACGACCTCATCCAGAAACGCATGGGTGATACGTTGTCTGTAGCAAGACCCACATCATCTTTATAAAGACGTAACGTCAAGTTTGCCCAGCAACGTCGTCTTTAGAAAGACGCACACGAAATTGCTCTTTTAGGGGAAAAAGATCTTTTAGCGTGCTGAGGCGCACAGGAGAGATGATCATCTGCAACACAAACAGTGCAGCCTGATGTGCGCAACCCCTATACTTCTCCGACACACGGGAAACCACCACCGCTGAAGCGCCGTCCGCAAACACGAAGAGCTCTTCAAGAGCGAGCTGAACTCATTCAGTCTTTTCTCTCAGTAGTGTAGTCAGGAGCAGAACAATGTGATCGCTCGGCAGACGGCAACGACAGCTGAATCTGCGCTTTTTGCATCTGTGTGCTGCTGACTACTTATACTCACGCTGTGATCGGCAGCAGCTGGATGCAAAAATCGCATGCCAATGTCCATTGGCTCGTTAAGTTTACACTCAAAGTAGATTGGTCTCTAAGCGAGATCCCATTGTCGGGGTCACTCCCGACGCCCGTGAACACGGTCGAAGAACAGTGACCGACTGAAAGGGAACTGAAATATTTTCTCTTTGCCTGAAGGAACAGCACAATTGAAAACAATTAAAGTCACTTGCAGCTCCAAAAGGATTTGCAAAACATTTTTTTTTTTTCAAACAGGTTTTTCAAAAAGTTCTGACTTCCATTGTTATCATCATGTTATTTTAGTTGTAATATTAATATACTGTTGTGTATTAAAATTCTGATATTCAGTTTTATTGTAATGCTAGTTTGTCTAAGTAATTGTTATTTCTGTTTAGTTTTTATTTCCGTATTAGTAATTTTTGTAATTAATCTTATTTCAGTTTTCAGACAACATTTAATCTAATTTAATAAATTGACATTAAAAAAATGCACACATTACTTCTTTAAGTACAGATATAATAAAATAATATTTTTAGAATAGTATTTGAATACAATTTCACTGGATTTCATAAAATTGCTCTCATTCTGTTCTTTTTTGGTATTACTGAGAAAACCAATAATGTTCCAATCTTTGCACATCAACAACAATACAGTCAGCAAGTAATTATCACCCACTCGAATTCACTATATTCTTGTAAATCATTAGACACATTTTCAGTGTTCAGAATACTGAGTGAGCACTGTTGTGTTTTCATTATATAAACAAATATTGATGCATGCTTCACGGAGCTGTTTTGTTAATTATATACATGCTTACTTAAATCTAATGACAGCTGGAATTTTACAACAAACAAGAGAATCATCATTTTTCCCATGTTTTCCCCTTTAAAAGAATGTGATACCAAATCAGTTGACAGTAAAGTAACATACAATTAGTTTAATTAATATGGTTCCAAAGTGATGTTCCTCTGGCAAGTTAAAATAACTCATGGGGAGCGCTCAGAGGAGGCAGATGTGTTACACACATAGAGAAGAAATGGGATGATGGGCAAACGAGGCCCTCAAGGCACATTCCCAGCTATCTCTTTTTTTGCTTGTCATTCTGCCTCACAAGTTAAATCATCTGTAACTCAGCCGAGGAAAACACATAGCAGTTCTTATTAATGTAACTCTGGTTGACCCACTGTATACTTGTTTTAGCTAATGTTAATGGTTGTCTTTATCGTGGATATTTAGATTAGAGTTTATGCTAAAATGTATTATTAGTGTAAATGGACAAGAGCTTCCGTTTGCACATATCACTCCATATTTTATTTTTTATTTATTTATTTAAATTTTTACTAGGGGACCCCTGGGGGTCTGTGACGATACTGCAAGGGCTCAGAACATGTAGGCATGTAGAATATAGAAGATAGTTCTAACTAATGATATAAATTAATTATTGAAATAAACAGTTAGGGTATTTAATAATTATTTAATTTATATCTTATCTAAGAGTTTAGATAATAAAGATATTTATATTAAGTAACGTTAGTATGTAATAAGAAGAAAAATAATTATTAAATGCCAATAAATTATATTATTTTTCATAAAAGTATTTGTAAGATCTATGTTTATTTTGGATGGGTACGGGATGGCTAATACTTTTTGGGGTCCGGACTCGTAAAGTTTGGAAAGTCGAAGATATTCTAACGATCTGAATGAATATAAAACTAGACTGATTTGAACTTTTGATCTAAATATATTAAGAATAAATATTTTTAAAGAAGTTTAATAAATAATTGATTAATATTAACTAAAGAATAGTGAATACATAAGTAAATACATATTATTTAATAATGGTATATACAGTTCATATATTTTATTAGAAGCAATGGCATATATGCATTAGATGATGCTATTTGATGTTGTTTAAATAATGTATACAGTTTTATTTTTATGTTTTAATAAATATATTATAATTATTATATATTTATTTTAAATATATAAAATATTTTAGCAATCGTCCAGACCCAGTTTAGAGGGTTTCTGGGGTGGCTAATAATTTAGAATGGGCATCCCTGGCTCTGAAAATCCCTGCATTAACTCATGCTTATACAGTTCGACTGAATACCTGTTAGGTCTCGCTCTGTGCTGTGATTTTTTTGCATCCTCCTCAATTGCTCATTGATAGATTGGTCTGGTGGCCTTGTGTCAAATAGCAAGAGCCACGGCCTCTGAAGACTTTACTTGTATCCTGTGTCCTGTTTCACTGGGCCTATTCACAACCCATGTCCCTGTATCCATCAAAAACAGCTGAGCTCTGACACACATACATACACACACACACACACAGTCTCTGTAGACAACCTGGGTCCTTCTTCGTGGAATCAAGGTACACCTATATTAATGGGCCTTCGCAACTGGCTTTAACAACGCCCAACAATCGGCTTTCTTTCGGGGCCACTTGCTGCTAAAACATAAAAAAAAACACTTGTGTTCACCCGCAGGGCTTACGAGGGGGAACTACCCTGCCAATTTTGCGCCTTCCCATTCAGTCACCCGTGGATGGTTCGGCTGTAGAGGTTCGGCACGGTGCGTGGGGTGGAGGATGTGGCAGAAAGACTCACAGGGCATTTACCGGTCCGCGCAGCTCTGTATAAAGGACCTTGGTACATCGATCCAGGCACGAGCGTGAGTCATATTATTCCACCAGTCACATGCCAAATATTGTTACAGAAGGTTGGCCGCTGTTTAGATTATATTGTTATATGTTAAAGTTACGTGAATATACAGGTTGATGGACTTAATTGTGCATTAAAAAATAAATCCAAATATAATTGTTAAAAAAAATATGTCATATGGAGAGTGAGGGTAGTTTTCATTATACATATCACGGTTTGTTCTTTGTGACAGCTTCATACAGATAACGGGGCTGAGCGGAGATAGTGAGACGCTGTCGGATTTCCATTCGTCATGAAATGCTTGTGTTTGGAGATAGACAGGTGACGTGGTCATAAAGCAGGCTGAGGTTCAAACCGTGGACAGACCGGTATCTGGCGGGCATGAGACCACAAGAATAGTCCTAGGGTAGCGTAGGTCAAATTATACGGCAGACAGAGATTCATAAGCGGGGCCGGCAAGACTAAAGGAGGAAAGAAATCAGGACCAGGGTGGCGAAAGATAGGAATTTCGCGAGCTAAAGGATAAGGCTAAGCTAAGGCTAGGCTAAGTGCTAAAGGGCTAAGGCTAGGCTAGGCTAACGGCTAGGCCTCGGTGTGTAGCTATCAAAGAAGTGCTAGTGTAAACAATACTCGGCAGAGGGAAGGGATCAGAGTGAGTGTTAAATAGTGAGGGAGTGATATGAAACAGCTGGGTGCAATCAGTGTTAACAGCTGTGTGCAATCCGTGCTGAGTGCAATCAGTGCAATGAATGATGGGATAAGTAGTCCGGGGTGCTATGCAACAGTTAGTTAGTGCGAGAGTCAATGAAATTGGAAAGGGTGACCTCTGATGGCTAGCAGATGGAAGTTCATGGACCGGATTCGTGACACATACAGCCTAACTGCAAACGTTCAAATATTTAAACACATCTGAAGCTCAAATTTGATCCAAAAATGTTGCATATGCATATGGTTGGAAATCCACCCCTCCGCTGGAAATAAATACAAACTTATGGTCTGACATTTGTCTGAAATTTTGGAAAGGCGGCTGATCCCTTCATTCCTCACTCTCTCATCTTTCCTATCTTAGTCAGCTCATTTCATATTTCTGCATCCTATATGACTCTACAAACAAGTCTGCATTTTATTATGTCTCCATATAAATCACCACCAAGCAGCCGGTATTACATGTAACAAAACAGAGGACGTGGCTACTGATGCTTGACTGGGCCTTAGGAACATCCATCAGTCTATTGGTAGGGCTGTGTCTACAGCAGGTCTTAATGATGTATCAGAAATTAGTAAATCATAAAACAGGAAACCCGGTTGGCACCTCTATTTGCATAGGAAGGTAAACAAAAAATGCTGATTGATAAAAGAGAGCAGTATGGAGACAGAGATTTGTAGGCATTGGCTGCAAAATGCAGGACAATCACTACACAACACCCCTCAATCATTCATTCATCAAACAGGGAACCGCTGATGAATGGTGGGCAAGGAAAATAATTGCACTGTGTGTAAAATAGTGCCAGTGTGCAGCTGGAACACATTAGGGTGCATTGCTACCTGTTCTGTGGTTTCACTTCAAGGAATTTGTGATCCAGTTTATACACTGGATACACAGTTAATGCTTTTTTATTTTCTTGTTTTCTAATTTTATATATAAAATGTTATATAAAATTGTTGTATAAAAGTTTGGAGTCAGTAAGATTGTATTATTTTTATTTATTTATTTGTTGTTTGAAATATATTAATTCTTTTTTTTCAACAAGAAGACATTAATCAAAACGGACAGTAAAGGCATTTATAATATTGCAAAATATTTCTGCTTCAAATGAATGATGAATACTGCAAAAAAAAGGATTCTGAAGGATAATGTTGCTGAAGACTGGAGTAATGGATGCTGAGCTTAAATTGCGCACACAATTAAATAATTATTAGATTTAAAAATTATAATTTTACTATTATAGTTATGTGATATTCATAAAATTATATGCATAATAAATAGTAATTAATTATATATTTTTGTACATCATTTTTTTGAGTGTTGCAATGGAAAGAAACCTTAGAAGGAATTAATTCACATTTGCTTACAAAATGTATTTTATTACCTTTATTCATAGTCCAGAGCATGAACATGTATCATATACAACAAGCATAACCTTTTTTTTTTTTTTTGCAGTGTGGTACGTTGTGACATTGTCATAGTACAGTGTTTATAGTATGCATGTATGTTGTTTTATACGGCTTGACTTGGAGATCTTCAGAACATAAGACAGAAGGTAGCACATAGTAGGCACAGTTATAACTTCAGTGTAATGACGTTTGGCATGGTAACAAAGTAACCTTAACTCTAATTAAATTTGCTAATGTGCAGCACATTTCATTCTCCTTAATCATGCTCTGCTGCTGTTATCAGGACTGTAACCGATAGTACAGAATCTCTAAATTAAGGTTAATTTCGCATCCATTGCCTTGAGCAGCCACATTATTGATAGCTATGAGCATCAATTTGGCATGAGTATTAGTGTTTGTTTAGGACGAGTTATCCTGTGATAGGCTAATCTATTAGTGTAGCAGGCAGTGTAAATACAAAATTGCCTGCCACTTTACTTCACCCCCAGCAGATCCATACCGGGAGGCAGGGCACTGAGGCCTGATTACGTCTAATTATTTGTTCCATTTTCTGTGTCAAACTTAATCACATTAAATGTGTGTTACTGTCTTTCAGCCTGATAGCAAGCTGTCGGTGGAGGAGACACGGGTAAAGCTTGCAGCTCAGGCTACAGAGCTGGCCAAGAGAAGGAAAAAAATAAAACAGATCAAAAGGAGGATTTAATGTTAAGTTATTGTTTAATTATTGCTTGCTTTTTCTTCAGCCTTTTCTTAGGCTGACCTACACCTGCACACACAGGCTTAATGAGTGCAGGCATGTCAGAGAGAGAGAGAGAGATGTCACTCTTCATTTCATAACTGTGGCTGCATTAAAGAGGAATGAAGCCCTATGCAGGGTAATTACCACACTGCTTTCAATGGCTGGTGGTAATGTTGCCCGAGATGAGCCCCAGGTGCACCTGCCTCAGCGTCGGCCCAATTATTCGCCTATTTCCCCTAGCTCAACATTTTTACTCCGGCAGGGCACCTCTTGTTTTCATCATCTCTTTTTGTACATTAGTCTGATCTCACTGTTTTAGATTTTAACATCTGAATTCACGTTTGCTTGTTTGTTTTAGTTGTGTTTTATTTCAAATCCATAAATATTAACAGATCCTTTCTACTTTTGAAAACTAAGTATGAATGTGTATAGTATAGTGTAATCCGGACGTACTACATTCATCATGTTGTCATTGTCATGTGACTTATGAGCGTAAGTTGCATTGCTTCACTGCCATTCACAAATCCACTCCAGTGCTGGTTTAAAAATATTGTTTTTATCTCACTGGTTTGGATTAAAAAAATTAAAATGAATTTTTTTTATTTTAATTTTAATTAAAAATCATGAATAAACAGATCCTTTGAAGAACAGTTGGATTTGAGTTTAGTCAGTGCAAATAAGGAACAACTGGCAAGATTTCCAGGACTTTGTGCGGAATTTCCTTCAAAGCAGCAGCATTGTGGCTTCATTGGCTTTGAATGTACAAGAAAAGGTTGTTCATGGTTGAGGGGAAGACTGAAGGCCTGGTAGTGTTTTTAGTATGCAAATTTGGTCTGATTTTCAACAACACACACAAAAAAAATCTGTCAAACTGATGTAGCACTTTACTATGCCGTTTTACTATACTATGACGTGAATATTTCTGGCGGTCTGAACAGATGCATTATAACAGCTTAGCTGTGAATGAATGTAGCATGTATTCTCTACACCGTTTGACCAGTGCATTATCTTCACAGAAACTCAAATCAGACACCCAGTACGGGGAAGAGGCGGCACAAGTCACACACTTTTTGGACCGTCCAGTTTGGGCTAACCACGCCCACACGGGGGTTAAAATATATATATTTTTTATCAAACAGTAATTACACTGGTCTAGTACACAATATGTCGCTTGGTTTCATAATTAAGTGTATAGTTTTTTTCTATTAACCCTAAAAAATGGAAGTGAAATGTGACAACGTGCCCCATAGGCTGGGTTGTTAATGTAACATCGAGGGGCACCAACCTTGCTAACACGATCATATGGACAGCTTATAAGTGACTCTGATCGGATGAAACAAAATATACAAGGGAAAAACTAAACACTCATTTTTGTTAATAACAATCTATAAAATATATATAATATTTTTTCAAATAAAACTAATGGCGTTTTTTAAGAAGCCTACCACACCACACTGATTTGATTGTGGAGTGACAATGGACACATTGCAAACCATGTTGGGATTCGTCCACATAAACGAGCAAAATCGTCTTACCTTTGTCCCTCCTGAAATAACTAATTTGAAACATTGACTGTCATGTCTTATTTACATGTTTCATTGTTTCATGTTTTCATTTGAATTCATTAAAGTAAATAGCGTAAATACTATCGCTTATGTAACGTTAGCGATTAAAAATGGTTGAGTGTCTTCTGCTAGTTTATGAAGCATAAAACACCGATTATAAACTGATAAATCAACCAGATTGGATTTTGATTAAAATAATCATCAGATTTGTCTCATTTTAAAGATAATAAACTGAGGAATTAAAACAAACAAAAAATTTAAAACTTGAACAAACCATGGTTAAATAATGTAACGAATAGCACATGTTCCGTCAGATTATTGTCTTATAAATATTTTCTAATTTTGCGCATTTTTATATATTATATAATGTTGATATGGTACCTAATAACTATCTGTAAATTTTGTTTATGCTAGCATGTGTGAAACTACTTCACAGAACCATGTGTGTCTACATATTAAACCCCGCGTTATTTGCTGCCCTGCGCCACTCCCCTAGGACAGGTCAGCCGTGTTGTTTTTGTAGATGTTCAAATCTCAGGCTAGTCTTCAAAGTCCCGTTGCCCACATTTGTGACATCATTTCCTATTTAATCTTTTATGTACTTCAAAAGGAATTGGTATGAAATATAGCTCATGAACTATTCAGCTTACTTGTGATGTTGTGCCCTCTTCTTACTGGGGGTGGACAAATGGCAAAAGATTTGGACTTGGGCCAAAAGACGCCTCATCAGTTTTCCCACAGTCCTGCAAGGGCAATGCATTGAAATGTTTCTCTTTGGGCCTACGATTGGAAAGGCATTGGGACCCATGCTCTTGAACTGAAAGCTAAGTGATAAAATCATGTGATGAGTGGCAGTATAAAGTACATTCTACACTCTTAAAAATAAAGGTGCTTACACTGCCATAGAAGAACCTTTTTGTCTAAATGGTTCCTAAAAGAACCTTCCACATCTGAAGAACCTTTCTGTTTCACAAAAGGTTCTTTGTGGCGAAAGAAGGTTCTTCGGATTATTAAAAGGTAAGAAAGAGATGTTTTTTTTAAAGAACCTTTGACAGAATGGTTCGTTGTGGAACCAAAAATGGTTCTTCTATGGCATCGCTTGAAGAACCTTTTGAAGCACCTTTATCTGGCCTACTTCCTGCAAGTAAAACAAATTCTACTAATCCTGAGGGTATTTTTATATATTTGAGGCAATGCCAACAGAAGTTATGCCACAACCAAAAGCCAGCAAAGGTCAAATACAAGGTAATTGTTTAGCATAGTACTGCTGGTGAGATACATTTGGGAATAAACGTTTATTATTGAATTTATTGAAATTGCAGCACCTGTTGCTCTGTAATGGTGGATGTGTGAGTTGGTAATTGGCAGAAGTAAAGGGGTGTAAATTGGTGGAGCTATATATACATATTACATATGTAAACTATGTAGTGTGTTTTCAATTCATAGGCAGCATTTCCAAACTGTGAATTCAAGTTTTTTTTTTTTTTTTGTTGTTTATGAATGAAATGAAATTATTCTCTCCCTACTGAAATACTCACATTTTAAGTGGTCTTTCTATTGATGATATAACCTTTTTCTGGCAAAATTAGCAGTATCAGCTTTATTTGCTGTGTCTATGCTGTTCTCCTTAAAAGCAATATTTTTAAACCAACACAATACACTTAGCCTTTCTACTAAATAATTAACTAAATTACTACACACCACATTAATGGTGGTACACAGTTCACCCGGTACTGAAGGTACTTATTTATCTACAAAGCAGAGAGAACTGAGATGGAACTGAAATAAAGATGGACATACTGAGGGGGTGAGAGAGCATGAGATAAGAAAGTGAGTTATTTTTGTATTTTGGAATTCATCCTTTCTTTCCCCAAGGGCCTCGAGAAACAAATGTTTTTTTTTTTTTTTTTAGTACAGGAGAGAGAGAGCACAGACAATAAAAAACACAAGAGACAGGACAAGGGTTAATGAATGAATTAATGAATTTAGAAGTGAGGGGGACAGAAATTTAATTTTTTATGGTACTTAATTGAGATGGAGGGACTGCAATTTCATTAAGTGATTATGATATTTATTCATTCTATCTTCATTTATATCGTACTCTTTAAGTTAGTGGATTTTTTAAAATTTGACACATAATAGGCAGAGAATATATGTATTAGTTTCTATATTGTAACGGATTATTATGTCAACTAGAAACTGGCATTATCATATTTGTTTACTTCCCTGCAGATGACTTAAAAACACATATAAACCATACATTGTCACAATTGTGTGTTTATGGTCTTCACATTTCATCAGTCAAAACGTTTATTTGGGCATATCTAAAGTCTTTGTTTTTATTCAGATCATAGAGCCATAGCTGGATCCCTTTGTGCATATTAGGGATCGAGTATGAATGAAAACATCCGACGCGCATGAGAGGTTAGCCCTCCACAATGTTCACATCACCTCATATTGGATATGAATAAAACATAAGGTCATACATAGACTATCTTGTCTCTTTGATCAACCCTAGAGTAGGGCTAAACACTATGTGAAGACCCTGCACTTGCCCACTTGTCATCACCTTTCACATCAAGCTATGGATTGTAGCATTTTTTTAGCTAAGTTTTAGCACTTAACTAATCACCATTAGCATACGCCCATTCACTGCTAGCATGTGTAGCATGTTGGAAGTCATGTTTGCTAGCATGAGTCAAAATAGCCAATCCACACATCTATACAATGTTCTGATGCAAAGATGTAGGTCTTGCTAAATGGTTGCTAGGGTACTCTGTTTGGTTGTTAAGGAGTGGACTGCCAATGATGATACTCCAAAGGCTGCTTGCCAGTATGAATGATATAAACCAACCCCCATGCCTCTATGACATTCAGATTTTAAGATACTGTAAGCTTATTTAGGTTTGGGTTGCTAGGGTATGGCTTGATAGCTTCATGATGATCATGAGAGACTGGCTGGTTGTCTGAGTAAAATGAGCCCACCCCCTTGTCTCTATGACACTGTGACCCAGAATTATGTTCAATGTAAAATTCCTATGCAAGTTACCATAGTAGAAAAAAAACACGTGTGACGTTACCATAGTATGTCTATGGGGTATATATGCCCCATGGCAGGGAATGTTCTCACACAGCTTGACAGTGTCTTCAAATGTAGTAAGCAACATGACTCTATGAAATTCTTGCTAGGCGCCATGACCTATCAAAGTTGGTCGCAATGTTGAGTCTATGGGATTGTTCGCCAGTCTGTCGCCTGCTTTACGAACATCATATAGTTTATAAAAGTCATAGCCCACCTCTCCTCAATAATCTGCGCGATTTGACACCTCTTTCATGGGTCTATGACAAATGGATTGGGACAGGTTCGCAAGCACAACTAGTATTGCTAATAATTAGGGATGTAACATTACAGTTAACCCACAGTTCATTACATAGTTTGGTTTTTCAACCATGGTTTCCAGTTCAGTTCCTATGGCTTGGCACATCAGAATGTTTTTTTCTTTTTTTTTGTGATTTAACATGTGATTTTTAAAACAAAATAACAACAAAAGAAGACATTATATGTCATTATTATATGTTTACTTCAAATTTATTTTGAGATGTTTTTCCTGTGGTTACCCAAAATAAGATGGATTGGCTATTATTGAGCACTATAAAAACGCATGTAATGTCTGTTTCATTCAAACTGGACACCAGAGGGCGCCCTTGCACAGACCGCTATTCACAGAAGTTAATAGAAACGAGCACGTTCTAAGGACACATCCCTAATATGGATAAAGACATCGCTATCTCTATAGCTGATGAAAAATAAGATAGAAACGTTTTGAATGATGAAACATGAAGACGATAAACACTCGACTGTGACAGTATATGGTTTATCTGTGTTCTTCTCGGGTATAGCCATCTCAGGTATTCATAATAATTAAGTATATTTATAATATATTGCTAATAGATCCTTTACACGTGATGTCACTCAACTTCCGTTCTGACTCGAAGCAGGGTATTCTTACCTTTCGCAGGCCACGTTAAAGCACATCTTTACCACATTGGGTTCACCCAGGACACTTATACATCTGACACATCACATATGATTAGAGGATGATTGCACTTGTCTACTCCGTCCTCATTCAAGGCGAGGCGTATGCATTACCAAAAAAACCATGACCAAAAACCAATCAGGGAGAATTGCCGCTTGTAATTGAGGATGGAGTTGAAAACGGAGCAGTCGTTGCTTTCCTGATTCCCGCGTCTCCGTGCGTGTTTGCTGTCTTTACTTGCGTAATGAAGTTGTTTGACCCTATACCCTTGTTCAACAAACAAACTATTCTAGATATTACAGGTAGTGACAGACAAGATTCATTCAATAATTAGGCCATGCTCAGTACACAGCGCCCTGTATTACAAAATACAGTTCAAACACAACATCTTGCAACTATTTAATATCAACAACAATGGGTGAAAAAGATCACGTATGTGTGGCACGCGTGCTTGCCTACTGTGCGGAGCGAGGTGCACGGCATAGGAGTATTTACAACCATGTTAAATTTGTTGTAAAGTAATAATCTTATTTATCTCAAGAAACAAGGAAACCACACACGTAGCAGCGGGGAT
This sequence comes from Sinocyclocheilus anophthalmus, assembly GCA_018155175.1. Lineage (NCBI taxonomy): Eukaryota > Metazoa > Chordata > Actinopteri > Cypriniformes > Cyprinidae > Sinocyclocheilus > Sinocyclocheilus anophthalmus. The sequence continues at coordinate 6,671 of JADLZN010002088.1, read as the reverse complement.
AGATGCACATTATACCGGACGCTAGAATGGAAAAACACGGGCTTAGCCCTCGTCCACATGTAAAAGCGGTTAGCTTCTATGCGGTTTGGCTGTTCGTCCACACGCAAACGCAGCACCAGGTCACTGAAACCGAACATTTTGAAAACTCCTGCCAGGGTGAAGACTTTCAAAAACCGAAACCGGAGTTTTTGGCTTGTGACATCAGAGCATGCGCTGTTATCTCCTAAGGAATAACTTTTCAGGCTTCTATGATTGGATGACATGGCTTGACGGTTGAGATATATTGCCACCTGTGGTTTCGCAGCTTGCAGTGCTTCATGGCATGCATTGGAGTGTTCATCTTCTTGCCCACAGACGATTTTTTAAAACGGAAGAAGAAAAACTAGTTTACACCAAATACCAGTGGACGTGTGGACCTGGCCTAACGAACTTCACTTAGTAATTGAAACGAGGAGAGAACTAGGTTGCCATGGGTTGACGAAAAATGGGGAAAAACCACACCTGACAACCGGGACACAGGAATGATCATTATCCCTTACGCCACCGAAGGAGTCACACACATCCAACGGGGAGGACCGTAAAGGAGCCCTGACAGATCAGGCAGTTCAGGGCGCCTATGCGCTGGAGCAGGCAGACAAAAGGGGCATGGTGGAGCAGGCAGCTCGGTAGATGCAATGGAGGGCAGATTTAAGTTCAGGAGGCCATGCGCGGAGCAGGAGATTAACTAAGGGGTTTCCATGGCAGAGCAGCGGAGACCCTATGGGAGCCATGTGCGGAGCATGAAACCTCCAGTGGGACCATGGCCTAGAGCAGGGATAATCCGGGGGACATGGGAAAGAAGCAGTTCAGGGGGTCCCATGGCAGTGCCGGCCTCCATGGCCTGGCCTGGACACTCGGACCGGCATCTATGGCCAGAATTACCCCTATAGCCCCCCCCAAAAAAATCCTTGGGGGAAATTTGGGGTTCTGAGGCCCTACGGGGGCCTGATGTAGGAACAGGAACCTTTTCTGGGCTTGAATTGGGGAGTGGAATCATATTTGGGCTGGACGTGGGAACTGGAGTCCTCCTTGGTCTGGATGTGGGAACTGGAGCTCTCTTTGGGCTGAACGTGGGAACTGGAGCCCTTTCTGGAGCGGACTCAGGGGCTGGAGCCAATACTGGAGCGGACTCAGTGGCTGGAGCCGACAATGGAGTGGACTCAGGGGCTGGAATTGCTAACAGTATTTTCCTCCTTATATTTCTCCTCTGGTTTGGGGTTAAGGAACGGGCTGCTGTCAGCTGAGGGCTTGGGAGAGAATTGGCCGACGGGCTTGACAATGGAACCGCCGGCGGGCTAGGACTGCAGTGATGTCTGGCAGCGGGCCGGACACTCTCCAGAAACCGGAGATTGTCCTTCCATCCAGCTCAGTTCTGCTGGTTGTCGGACCGACCGGTCAACGGGGCGGTAGTAATTTGCCCCGATCCAGAACAGAGAGTTAAGCGTGGCATCGTCCAGCACCGTCCTCGCCGCAAGCCAGCCGAATTTCCAGGCGTATTCAACGACCGGGAGATCCTTCCGGGCTAGAGCGGCGAATCGTGCATCGGGAGAAACGGAAAACAAAACACTCTCGAAAAAAGGAAACAAAAACACGGAGTGAAGGGTGTCACGTAGGAGCATTTACAACCAGGAAAGTCTTTATATATTCAAGGAACAAGGAGCACATATGTAGCAGGGGATAGATGGACAATACCGGATGCTAGACATGGAAAAAAAAACAAAAACCCCCCAACCCCCCACCCCAGGATAGAACAGGAACTATTTGGAAACACCGTAAACTCGATGACAATAATTGACACAAGGGAGAAACTAGGTCATGGGGAGAACATGGGGAGAAAAACACAAGACACGGGAACACAGGACTGACAATGTGAGCATTTGTATAAATAAATAGCCTATAAAATGCACGTCAGCTGTTTTTTGATCATATTGCATATAGCCTATAACAAACATGAACTATGATCGATCATATCAATAATAATTTAAAAGAAAAAAACAAACACAAAGAGGGTATATATACGGAGGAATTAAAGTAATTGTAGAGGTTCATAGTTCTGTAGCACATACGACTTGATGGCAGTCTTTCTCGCATTGTTTCAATATAAAGCCATTTTTTCTTAAACTGGATAATTTTGGGTTTCTTTTCAGATCACCATTTATGGATTTATCATACAACTCTGAAAGCAAGTCTATAACATTGCTACAGTTGCTGCAAGCTAGCCTCCCAGCCATCTGAGGCAGATGGAGAATATTGCTTGCAAAAGAACCAGACTGTAAATACATTAATTTGGCATAACATACTATACATCTTTATATTTCAAAATATTTTATATTTCAGTTTTCCCCTCATTTTCCCTAGAAGTTTCCGGTGTAAATTGGTATAACGGAAGTACAGATGCATTGCTTTGCGGAAAAGTGGAAGTTGGCTGACATCATTGTGAAAAGGGTCTATCGACATAGCCTTTATTACAGTATAGAGAATGGGAACGTGACGTCGGCAATGTGATGTATTCTGGGGCTTTAGGACACCGACACTGGATAAGAGACTGGGAAATAGGGGAGGTAGATGTTGAAATGTATATTATACAGTTAAGAACACATTAGAATGGTGAAAGCTAGCTGTGTTATCAACTGCCAAATCAGCTGTCATGACCGGAGTAGAAAACTGAATTTTATGTAATTCATGAAAAAAGTTTAGAAATGTTATTTGTGATATAGCTCATTGCGATCACTCCGTGTTCATAAAGGAGCGCTCCTTTGATTCACTGTTCAGCTTCTTATGGTAAGAAATTGTGTATTTGTTCGATTTAAGTCCAGTAAAACTTATTTGGTGTAGCTCTTCCACAATACAATTCATTTCAGAGCTGCATTTCAGAGGGTCATATTGTTATTTTATGCCTTAATGCTTTAATCGATTTAAGTACAGTAAAACTTATTTGGTGTAGCTCTTCCACAATACAATTCATTTCAGAGCTTGAATTTTCAAAGTGTCATTAACATTATTTTATCCCTAACGGGTGTCATATGATGCGATTTCATTTTTTTCTTTTCTCTTTTGAGTGTTACAAGCTCTTGGTGCATAAAGAAGATCTGTAAAGTTACAAAGACTAAGGTCTCAAATCCAAAGAGATATTCTTTATAAAAGTTAAGAGTACCCAACCACCAACTAACCAAGCATTTAAACTTTAAAACGGTCATTCCTAACACGCCCCCAATGTCTGGGTTACCACGATTGCGGAATATTTGCCAACTAACCCCACACGCCAAATGTTCAGCCCCAAGAAAGAAGCCGTACTTTTATTATCGCTGTAGTATTGTTGCTGCCGCTATGTTGTGGAGATGCTGTGTGTTTCGTTGTGAAATTGAAACTACTTTGTTTGGTCTTTCAAATGAGGACGATATCCGCTTCGTCTTGCCTGTAGCTGATCTGTTCTGGTCGCTGAGGGAATACATCAACTGCGCGCTGTGGATCGCCGGATCGGCTTTCACTTTGGACGAAGCGGAGTCTATCCTGGTGTCGTCACATGTGGTTGCCGCAAACCCTCCGTTAAAATCGCTGGACGACCGTTCTCAAGCCCACCACCACTCACTCTATCTCGCCGTCCACCGGTCACTCAAGCCCACAGTGTGTGACGCTGTGTGTTTCATTGTGAAAGTGAAAATACTTTGTTTAGCCTTCCAAAAGACGCACGACTACGCAAATCAGTGGTTAAGTGTGTACTTTAAACACTGTTCAGAACAGTTAAATCCCAAATATTCAGATGTGTGCAGCATATTTTATGGAGGACTGTTTTCTGATCCTGGGAGAGACTACAATGCCGGCTGTTCTGACTAACAGACTGTAAGTAAGTTTTCATATTAAAAGAATTTACCACTGACAATTCAGACGCGAGTTTTGAGTGGTGTAGAGTAGCACTTGTTGTTTGTCATTTCTCAGATCACAAATGCAGAAATGGCCTTAATGCTTACACGGCGCGTTGCAACGCGTAAAAAGACAGTATAAGTGTTTATAATCAGTAATTATGTCCCCACTGGGTGCAAAAAATGCCTCGTTTATAATGGGTGTTATTGGTTTTGTCTCGCCGTGCCGGGACACGGCATCACAGTATGCTAAGGGGCGTAACATTTCCGTCAAATGCTTGAGGTATTCGGCCAATCACAGCACACCTCGCTTTTTCAGACTGTTGAGCTTTGTAAAAATCAACGCGTTTTTTTAGAAAGGCGGGGCATAGAGGAGAAAACAATAATGTACAGTATGTGGAAAATATGTGTTTTTAACCTTAAACCACATAAACACAAACACACCAAATACACAAAATAAATTCTTTTTAGCAATCAGCATCAGCACCTTTTAATGCTTTAATCATTATGAAGTACGATTATGATTTGAAATATAATCATAAGGTTATCGGTAATTATATGTGTTGACATACTACAAGGCGGTCATGATCATTTTTCTTTTTTATTTTTTATTATGATTTATTACTTATTATTATATTATTATTACTTATTAGTTTATTATGTTCCCTGTGGTGTATTTATAATATTACTAAAGATTTTTGGGACGAAAAACATTCAAATTTGAGTGATATATGACCTTTTTTCGCCCTGTTTCTCATCCTCTGACTGAATCAGTCGGTTTTGGGGTGTTTTCGCTTTAAGAGGTCAGTGTAACCGCCCACTTTTATGATTGGCTAACATCATTGCCTATGCATTACCATTTTAAAAATAGTTTTTACAAGAAATACGTTACTTACAGTTTGCAGCGTCGTTGTTGGGTCCAGAACAGTTGGCACGGCCTGATCACTGAGCAAAAGTATTTTGGCAAAGCCAGCATCATACTTCAATTTGTTCTCAAAACAGTCATTTGGTTTCTCATGTCATGATGGTCAACCGACTTAGATCAAGCTATATTGTTTATTACTTTATCTGGCAAAAATTTCTGCCACTTAAAATTGTCCTGTGTGTGGTACAATAGAAGGTGGCCGTATGATTTCTGTTCAAATATTAGTCCATTTATTCCAAGGAAATGCAAACAATTCTTTAAAAATTTTAACGTAAATCCAGATGTTTTTTTCCTCTGGTGAGTTGTATTTGTTGTCATTGTACGCTCCTGATCATGTCCTAAAACATGGCGACTACCCAGAATGCAATGTGCAATGACGTAGATTACCAAGCTCTATATAATATATCAGAGCACAAAAGAAAGTTATTTCATACATTCGACTGATGTTGTTGAGTAAAAACATGTTATGATGTTTTCTATTGTTGAACAACAGTTTTAGAAACGCTTCTCATTACAAGTCATTACAGCAGAAGATGTCTGGCATGTTGCTTTTTCAACATGCATGTTATAAGCAGGGAGACGTTTCCTCATCTCAGCGTGCAGACTCACGGACACACAAACAGAGAGAAATAAAACCCACAGAAATTATTTAAACCAAAACCAAAAAAAACACGCATTTCACAAGTATGTATTGAACCGTGGATATAATATTGATAATTGTGGCATCCCTAATAATAATAATAATACTAATAGGCGAGGGTAATCAAAGAGTACACGTAATACCCATATCGTGGCTGGTGTATTTTGTTTTTCGGTTTGGTTTGAATATCGTTACACCCCTAATATTAATAATAAGAAGAACAAGAAATGTTATTTGTTTACGTAGTTAATATTATTATTATTATTATTATTATTGGTTTAACCATGTTTTTAATGGGCACATAAAAAGTAGTTCTCTCTTAGTAATTTTCTCCTCAAATACTGACAGCTAATGAAAATGTTCATAAAATTAGCATGCAGATTTAGTCAGCATAATGCATAATTGGAACAAGAAGTGCTGTTTCCTGTTATATTCTAATATACAAACTCAGAGGTTTAAGTAAAGTCAGACAACAGGAAAATATCCACAGTTCTTTCTTTCTTTCTAAATAACAAAAAAAATATTTATAACCAAGGCCTAGTCATAAGCTTGTGGCCATGATGCCTGTGACTAGTCTTAGTGGTTTTGACATGACCTGGATCACTGGTGTGAAAGTACAACCGATACACTCAACAGATAGCGTCAGTAGTGTCGAGCTTGGAATACATCCATTTTGTTCAGGAACGTAATCCTATCAGAGGCCTATGGGGAGAAGGAGGGGAAGAGGCAATGAGAGGAGGAGAAGGAAAAGAAGGAATCATGAAATTACATGCAGCGCTAGGGAGGAAGACGGAGAAGAGAGAGAAGTAAGAGCTTTACCTTTAGTGTATGTGAGAGTGTGTTGTGTGTGTGTGTGTGTGTGTGTGTGTGTGTCCCCAGGCGATAGAGTGTGTAAAGTGAACAACTGCAGACAGGAAAAGCTCTTTCTCTCACACAGGGACTGGCACAGGGTGCACATTGTCCCTGTTAACGACCTCTTTTTAAGGTCCTGGACTGCCTATGATGAATATTTTGAATCATTTATCATATCACAAAGTCACAAGAATACTTTTTTTCCCTAAATTTTCTAAAGTTCAATGCAAACACTTACAGTTTCATGAAGCTTATGCTGGTAATAGCTCCACTGAGCTTTTTGGTTAGTGAAAAGTTTGTAAATGTTTTTTTTTTCTTTCTTATAGTTATATCATTGTGCATCTGACAGTGCCTT
>JADLZN010002087.1:0-47339 GCA_018155175.1 Sinocyclocheilus anophthalmus | reverse complement strand
AAACCGTGCAAATCCCTGCAGATTCATTGCGTTTTGTGCCCGTTACATTCCCTTTACCAGCAGACCCTTCACCTGTGTTGCTGTTTGAGCCTCTGGGGAAGGAGAATTCGCTTCCGGCTGGCCTTTTGGCCTCTGTATCTCTGGTACCAATTGTTTCGAGGGGTGGCCTATGTACCTATAGTTAACGTGGGGGAACCGGATTCCCTGCTGCAGCCGCATGTTGTAGTGGGGACACTGTGTAGGGTTCAGACTGTTCCACGGCCAGATGTTGTCGCGGTACCATTAGGGGAACAGGTGTGTCTTCAAGCCACTATTGCATTGCAGGCTGGGGAAGGGGATAGAGTGGAGGAGGCAATCCATACTATGGAGTTGCCTCAGCTGCTGCTGGACAAACAGGCTCAGGTTAAGTCCCTTTTGCGTAAATATAGATCTGTTTTTTCAGCTCATGAGGGTGACTTGGGTTGCACCAAGCTCATTACTCATGAGATTCCCCTGCTCGATAGTGAGCCAATACGGCAGAGGTATCGACGTCTACCCCCTTCTGATTACGAGGCAGTTAAACAGCATATTCACCAACTGTAGCAGAGTCAGGTTATTAGAGAGAGCTCTAGTCCGTACGCCTCTCCGATCGTAGTTGTAAAAAAAAAAAAGATGGCCAGATTCGTCTTTGCGTTGACTATAGGCAGTTGAATGGTAAGACACGGAAGGATGCTTTTCCCCTGCCCCGGATTGAGGAGTCACTGGATGCCCTGTGTGGAGCCCAGTGGTTTTCCACATTGGACCTTGCCAGTGGCTATAACCAGGTTCCGGTGGCAGAGGGAGATAAGTGTAAGACCGCTTTTTGCACACCCTTTGGGTTATTTGAGTTTAATCGAATGCCCTTTGGGTTGTGCAATGCCCCTAGTACCTTTCAATGCCTTATGGAGCACATGTTTGGGGACCAAAGGCTCCAGAAATTGTTGCTCTATTTGGATGACATTATCATCTTTTCGACCACCATTGCACAGCACTTGGAGAGGCTGGAAATGGTCCTTGTCCGACTACAGCAGGAGGGGCTTAAGGCCAAATTAGAAAAATGTTGCTTTTTTCGGCAAGAAGTAAGCTACTTGGGACATGTAGTGTCTAAGGAGGGGGTGTCTACCGATCCAGATAAGATCAGTGCGGTGGCAGAGTGGAAACGTCCAACCAATGTGACAGAATTGCAGACTTTTTTAGGATTCACAAGTCATTATAGACGCTTTGTAGAGGGATTTGCACGGTTGGCTGCCCCGTTACATCGCCTCGTTGCAGACTTAGGGGGGACGAAGAAGAAGAGGGGTTCCGGGAAGGCAATTGAAAGCTGTTGGACTGAGGAGTGTGAGCAGGGGTTTCAAAATTTGAAGCAGCGATTGGTGACTGCTCCTGTATTGATGTATGCAGATTTCTTCCTCCCGTTTGTGTTGGAAATTTACGCTAGCCACTCTGGGTTAGGGGCTGTGCTTAGTCAGGAGAAGGATGGCAAGCTGAGGCCAGTGGCATATGCTAGCCGGGGACTCCGACCCACAGAATGAAATATGCAAAATTATAGCTCCATGAAATTAGAGTTATTAGCATTGAAATGGGCTCTGACCGAAAAATTTAGGGACTATCTCTTAGGACAGAAGTGTGTAGTTTACACAGATAACAACCCCTTGAGTTATTTGAAGACTGCCAAACTGGGTGCTTTAGAGCAACGCTGGGCTTTCCAGCTAGCAGTATTTGATTTCGATATTCGATATCGCACAGGCCGTGCTAACGGTAATGCAGATGCTTTGTCAAGGCAGTACACAGTGGTATCTTCTCCACAGCGAGATTGTGGTACTGCTCTGCCCGCAATGTTGGTGGAATTGTTGGACAGGGAGAGGCCAGTAGAGTCTGCACAGAATACAATCTCTGTTTTTTCTACCACTTCAAATGGAGGGAACTGGATGCGGTGTCTTTGTTTTTTTGTTTTTTTTGTTTTTTAGGATTCTCTGAGGGACAAAGTTTGAAGAAGAAGCATTTGTTTGAAATAATAGAAATGGTCTTCTTTACTGACATTTTTGATACATTTTATACATTGTTGCTGAATAAAAGTTTGCATTTCTTTCAACAGCAACAACAAAAACAATTTTTTTTTTAAATGTTATGGGTAGTTTTATTTAGGCTTGAGATATAAACAACTAATCTTTACTCCTTCTATACTACTGTGTAGCAGTGTGCAAAACATTGTTTTTATGTTGACTTTATACCTTAAAAGGTATTTGACGTGACTTGTGATTGTTAAGCTTTGTTTTAATCTTTGACTTTCGTCTCTCTGTAGAACACTTTGGATGCTTACCCATGTGGCTCTGATCACACCCCTAGTCCAATGGCAAGCCGGGCGCTTGTGGAAGCTGAGCCAATATTTGACAGTCCATCTGTCCGTCTCACTGCTGTGGCTGTGAGTGTAAGGGAGGAACATACTATTGCGTTTCTAGGAGACTCCCAAGGAAACTTACACAAGGTATAGAAACGTTTTCAAGGAATGAGGTGTACATTTATAGTCATTTAATTGCATGCGATTCTTCCATTATTCATAGTTCTTTTCTGAGGCAAAACTACTTCAGAAAATGTCTTCGTTGTATTGCATTAGGTTGTAAATAAGGCTGGTTATTTTGGAGGAGAAACTCATGAAAATATGAGATTATCTTATTTAAGTAATGGTACAATTTTGAGGAGAAACCCACCATCTGATGTTAACTGCATCATTACGAGTGGTCTTCATTAACATAGAACCTGAGGCTTAAATAGTCATCATCAGTATTTTATGCATTTTCTCTTTCTCTTTTTCAATATACCTATACTATATGTCAATATACAGACCTGAATTATGTGAGACAGTTCACTTAGAGCAGTCTTACACTAATGTTACAGAGGTAGTCTATATTTATGTAGACTTAAGGTACTAAAACCTAAACTATAGAAATAGAAAGCCTAAATTTTGCCATAGTTGATATGTAAAACTTTATTATTAGTTAGTGGGAGTGTGTCTCTCTGTTTTAATAAGCAAAGTCTTGGTGGGATAATTGCGTAAATGTAATGCATGGTGGTACAGTATATCCATTGTTATGGTTTTATCCATCATATAATTAACATAAAACATGAACATATAATTAGCCCATCTCTTTGTGCATATGTTTAGTGCAGCTTGGGTAGTGGTGAAGAATGAATTCGCAAAGATAAAAAAGAAAACAACTTTTCTAAAGCAGTTTCTCAATATGGGATGTGTGATCCTCATTCTGTTAAAGCCCATATTTGGGCCCTTGTTATGCCATGTTGTCTACAAAAGAAAGCTTCAAAAGAAAAATAAATAAATAAACATATACATAAAAAAATAAGGGTGATATGATGACGTATGACTATTTTAATGCTTAGTCTCTTAGAAAAACATTAATAAACAGTACTCAAAAACTGTTTTAGTCCACCACTTTGCGAATAGTCCTAATAGATACGAGATAAGAGGTTTGAGTAGTGATATCAGGAGTAACTGGTCAGCTCTCTTTCAGCTCTGTTCCATATGCTCTCTCATGGTGTGTTGTATGTTTCGCTTGACGTTTTATCCCTAATAGAACACAGCTGTAGAGGATCTCTCCAACTTGTTAGTGTTTTATCTATTGTTACAGTCATTTAACGACCCTAGTGTCGTCCACATTTAGTCTGGATGTAACCTTATGAAATATAGAGACTGGACTTGAAGTTTTAATTTAATGCTCCTGATTTAAAGCATTTTAAATTTCTCAAGTTTTGGTAAGAAAGTGTGTGTGTTTGTGTTTTATCCAGGTATTTCTTGGGCCAAACGGTGAGGTGGAAGAATATGCAGTAATCTCCATCCATCCCAGTGCACCAATAAGCATAGAGCTCAGGCTTGACCATCAAGAGAACCATCTATACATCTTGACAAGTAACATGGTAACTATCACATTACTGAAGTGGAATTGGGAGTGTCAATGTTGTTACTTGTTGACAAAGTAGTTCTTGTAGGTCATGCATAATTAATAGAATGAAACCTGAACTAAACAAAACTGAAAAAAAAAAACTTAATATTAAAGGGTTAGTTTACACAAAAATGAAAAATTTGTCATCATTTACTCAACCTCATGCTGTTCCAAACATGTATGACTATTTTTCTCCGGTGGAACACAAAATAATATATTTTGAAGATGATGGTGACCAAACAGTTTAGGTCCCATTAACTCTTTTTTAATGAGTATGTATAATTACATTGAGATTTAGTTCATTTGAGTTCTCTGAGTTTAGTGCAGTTTTGCAGTCTAGTGCAGTGTGAAGTTTGCAGTCTTTTAATGCAAGCAGTTGCTGCAGAAATTCTCAGGACTATTTTAAGAATTAGCAGGCCGTGATCGCTGCCATTCTCGAATATAAGGCTTTTGAATGATCAAGTTCATAAATCACACAAATATATTAAAAGGATACACAGGAAGGCAGAAGAATAGCTTTCTGTCTTGCTGGTTTGGTGCAGGGACTATAAGGAAAATAGAGTTGGACTCACATTACAATTAAATGTAATCGCAACCCGGTACAAAACAAAAAACGAATGTCAAATATTGATGGCTTTTGGCCATATTTTCTGAGTCGTACAATCCAGCATATGGTGATGCTAAAACAATTTTAATGATATTGCTTGAAGACACCAGAAAAGCAACATTATATATGAAGAAGCTTGAATTTGGACACCTCTAGGGAAAAAACTGAATTAAAAACTCCCATCTGTTTCATTTAATAAACAAATGATCACATTGATCAGGTTACTGATTAATATAGCTGTGCTTACGACAAAAACATGTGCTGCTTCTCTGATCACAAATCCACAAATTGAAATTGAATTGATTAGGTAATATTGGTAATATATGAAAAACAAAAAAGGTTAATATAATGGAATTAAATGTGTGTGTGCGTGTGTGTGTGTGTGTGTGTGTATTCTGTGTATGTGTGTAATCTGCAGCTCAAACATTTTGAAAAAAGTGTCTTATGCGCACTAATACTGTGATTACTTGATTAAAACTGTAATAATGTGAGCTATTATTACAATTTAAAATAACTATTAACTAGTTTAGATATTTTACAATTGTGATTAGGCATGTGAAGGCAAATATTGAATTTTCAAAGCCCTTACTTTACAGATCCTTCAAAAATCATTCATAAAAAATGCAGCCTGGTGAGTCTGTGTAGTATATAATTTTGTCATTATTTGTATTTCCCCGCTGTTTTTATTCATTAATTATCATTTTTATTACTGTGCTCACACAGCTAGAGAAGAGGTCTGTAGCAGAGTGTGAAAAGCATTTGGATTGTCAGTCCTGCCTGTTGGCTCATGATCCATATTGTGGCTGGTGTGTTCTGGAGGGGAAGTAAGTTCATATTTGAAAAGAACCTCATATACAGAATGTTTTATTTTGAATAATTGGATACTTGAACTAGAACATTGTGTCTTTGTGCATCAGGTGTGGGCTTCGTAGCGAGTGTGTGCGTGGGGATCAGAAAGATCAGTGGCTTTGGAGCTTTGATATAGAGCAACAATGCCTGAGCGTGACGTTTCTCAATCCATCCAACATCAGCCGAGAGGAGAGGAGAATTGTGTGTTTCACATATTAACACATTTTTAAAAAAAGATCCAGTTTAAAAAGTTAGCCTAATTCAGTAGTACACGTTACATTTCGATAAAATACCAGATGCATATATTTATATAAGCTTAGTTCACAGTGACCATTATTGAGCACACAAACAACAACAACCAACTCTCTGCCTTCAATTCTTAAAAATCCAAATTGACTTTGTCTCTTATTCCATCTCTCTCTATATTTCTTTTGCTCACTTTTAGATCTCTTTATCCATCCCTGGTCTTCCCAGTCTAGAGCGAGGAGAGCATTACTCTTGTGTCTTCCAGGACAGGTCAAGTTTAGCTGTTGTCACAGAGAGTGGTGTCACTTGCTCTTCTCCACATGTATATACATTGCCATCTGTGTTACCTAGTCAAGGTGAGAATATTGCTAGCTAAATTGTCATATTTGTTTTGTATGTTTAACACATTTGTTTTGACACAGGAGGCCTGGCCAGTAAGACATCAAAAACCTAATAGAAATAAACATGGTCTAGTGTTTCATGAGCCGTACAATCCAACATATGGTGATGCTCAGGGCTGGACTGGTAATCAGGCATACCGGGCATTTTCCCAGTGGGCCGACGACCTTAAGGGGCCGACAGAATGTTTTTTTATCAAGGACCATCACGCACGGACAGCGAGCAGCCAGAGGCCCATTGGTTTGTCTCCTGTATTGACAGAATAAACCAACCAATCCAAGGCGCTATAGATGGAACGATAAGGTATTTGCTCCGCCATATACAGAATCGCTTCACCCCACTCTCTCGTGGCTTTTCCCACGTTTCACAGCAGATTTATCAAGAACAGGCTTGCTCTGTGATGAGTGATGCTGGCCAAAGAGCCAGGCAGGAGGAGGAGAGTAGTTGAATATGTAAGGCGCTTGATAGGGACTCGCAGCGGAGGCAGGCATCTAACCTATCCTAATGTGTGTGTGCGCGCCATGAGTGTAGAATACAAAAACACTTTTTAATAAAACATAAATTCATCCCTCGCATAGAGGTTTCCATGGGCCAATGCGAATAAATCTAGATTTAAATAAAAAAGACACGATTGCGGACCTACTTTTATTCTGTCATCCAAAAATTATTGCAATGATACCGATCTACGCTAAACAGTTAAAAATATTTGAACAGGATAGATTTTTTTTGTTTTTGAAAGAAGTTTTTTATGCTCACCAAGCCTGCATTTATTGATCCAAAGTACAGCAAAAACAATAAAACTTTGAAATGTTTTTACTATTTAAAATAATGGCTTTCTATTTGAATATTTTAAATGTAATTTTCTGTGATAAAAGCTAAATTTTCAGCATCATTACTCCATTTTTCAGTGTCACATGATCTTCAGAAATCATTCTAATATGCTGATTTGCTGCTCAAGAAACATTTCGATTATTATTATTATCAATATTTAAAGCAGTTGAGTACATTTTTTTCAAGATTCTTTGATGAAAAGAAAGTTCAAAAGATAGCATTTATCTGAAATAAATAGATTTCATAACATTATACACTATACCATTCATGTGATACAGGCATTTATAATGTTACAAAATATTTCTATTTCAGATAAATGCTGTTCTTCTGAACTTTCTATTCATAAAAAATGCCAGGGCCGATTTTTTGTCCAGTCCAGCCTGGTGATGCTAAAACAAGTTAATGACATTGCTTGAAGCACCAGAAAAGCACATTATATTGAAGAAGCTTGATTTGCACACCTCTAGGGGGGGAAAAAACGGAAATAACCCCCCCCCCCCCCCCCCCATCTGTTTCATTTAATAAACAAATGATCAAGACCTGTTACTGATTAACATAGCTGTGCTTATGACAAAAACATGTGCTGCTTCTCTGATCAGAAATCACAAATTGAAATTGAATCGAATGCTTCAAGACAAATGGGAGAAATTTTTAAATCACATTGCTTGAGTTTCCATAATATATTTTGTAATAAAGGGATAGTTTACCTACAAATGAAAGTTATTCACCCTCATGTTGTTTCAAACATGTTTGCACTTCTTTCTTCACAAAAGATAATTTGAAAAATGTGTTTTTGTTTTGTGTTCCACAGTTGAACAAAAAGTCATAAAAGTATTGAACAATGTGAGGGTGACACTTCCCATCCCATTTAAAAAAACAACCACAAATATTTTCAACTGAAATCATTTAAACCCCCCACTCCTGCTAGATGAAATCCCAGCAAGTCCAAACCTGGCTGGTAGTATGTGTAATCAAAGATGAGCCAGTGAGACACAAACGATAAGATGAAATTGAGAAGCCCAAACAGTCATGGCTGTATAACAATCATGACTCTACAGGAATCTCTTCTTGCTAATCTCTTCTTTCTTCTGAATCAGATTTTTTTACAGTCACTCTGTCTCTTCGGTTCCATGATGTTGTTGTGACTTCTCGGGAATTCACCTTTTATGATTGCACAGCAGTCAAACAGCTTGCGGGAAGCATGCCGTGAGTTACAAACACCGCACATATTGTGGGCACAAAAAAACTGAATTCTACACTTATTAAAGCCTCTGTCACATAAAAAAAAAATCCAGTGATGCATGGTCATTAAGTTTTATAATGAAGTGTAATTAACTTGGTTTTAAAATTTAAAACTAAGATGTATATTTTTATCTATATACACTACCTCTAGGTAATGTGTTTGGATGCACTTTCTTTCTTTTGCAGCTGCCATGGTTGTGTGCAGAGTCGCTGGGGATGCAACTGGTGTGTAAACCAACATATGTGTACCCACAAGGCTGTGTGTGATAAGGGACTGATAATCTATAATGAACATGTAAGTCATTACATCATCAGCAGTGCCTTCTCTCTATGCTTTTGTTTTGATGTGTGGTGAAAATTACATGTCTCAAACATGAGAACAGTGTTTCCTGCAGAATTATGTGAATAATTGGTAAACAAAACACATCTTACCAGTTTCTTCAAAGAACCAGGGGGCAGATTCACAAAACATTCTTAAGAATAAAATGATTCTTAATTGCTATGCATGTACTTCTTAAAGGGGTCATATGATGCGATTTCAGTTTTTCCTTTCTCTTTGGAGTATTACAAGCTCTTGGTGCATAAAGAAGATCTGAAAAGTTGCAAAGACTAAAGTCTCAAATCCAAAGAGATATTCTTTATAAAAGTTAAGAGTCAGCCACGCCTACCTAAAACGCTTCGTTCTAACACGCCCCCACATGTCTACGTCACTATGTGGGAAGATTTGCATAATGCCGCACAAATGTTCATGCAAAGAAAGAAGGCGTAACTTTTATTCTCGCTGTAGTTTTGTAGTTGCCGCCGCCACCACCATGTCGTGAAGGCGCTGTGTGATTCGTTGTGAAAAAGAAACTACTTTGTTTGACCTTCCAAAAAAAGACAATATGTGCTTCGTCATGCCTAGAACTGATCCGTGCTCCTTCGTCGATGCTCCTTGCGAATCCGCCAGGCAGTTGAAGTTCTCTAGCCCGCCGGCCGCCGCTCACTCTAGCCATTCTATTGTGTGACGCTGTGTTTCGTTGTGAAAGTGAAAAAATACTTTGTTTGGCCTTCCAAAAGAGGACACGACTAGAAACAAGTGGTTAAGTTGTATTTACAACACAAATACAACTGAACAAATATTCAAATGTGTCCAGCGCATTTTAAGGAGGACTGTTTCCTGAACCTGCAGAGTAGACTACAATGCCGGCTGTTCCGACTCAAAGACTGTAAGTACGTTTTTATTTAAAGAATTTGCCACTGATGATACAAACGCGAGTTTTGGGCAGTAGAGTAGGGCTTGTTGTTTGTCATTTCTTTGATCACAAATGCAGACATGGTGTTATGTTTACGTGGCACGATGCAAAGCAACGCGTAAAAAGACAGTATAAGTATTATAATCCGTAATTATGTCCCCAATGGATGCAACAAATGCCTCGTTTATAATGGGTTTTATTGGTTTTGAATCGTCGCTCCGGGACAGAGCATCACAGTATGATAAGGGAAATAACATTTCCGTCACACACTTGAGGTATTCGGCCAATCACAACGCACGGATAGCTGGCCAATCACAGCACACACCTCGCTTTTCAGACCAATGAGCTTTGTAAAAACCGACGCATTTCAGAAAGGCGGGGCATAGAGGAGAACAATAATGTACATTATGTGGAAAATAATATTTTTTGAACTAAACCGCGTAAACACATTTCATTACACCAAACACCCAAAATAATGTTCTTTTTAGCAACATAATATGACCCCTTTAAAGATGTTCTTATCTTTTTCTTCTCACACATTTTACATGAAGTGCTTGCTAATTTAAAAATACCTTCATAGGCAGACAAATGTATTGCTATACAATCACACAACAGTCTGACATTTGAGAATTTTTTTGATATTTGAGAATTTGAAGACTTTTTGATAATATTTTATATTTATATCGAATTTTAAGAACTGCAGCTAGCAAAGAAAATGCAATAGAAAAAAACAAGCTGTCTATATTTTGTCTTGTCTTTATAATTTATTCATAGTAATTTGTCATGTTTTGGGAAATTGAAAATGTAATTGACTAAAATGCTTATTTATCAAAATTATGAGTAATTCCTGTAATTTGTTCAGTATACTTTTAAAAGAATAAAACACAAATTTCAGCTTGGTAAAGCTAACATGCACTGCAAACATAATTGTAAGTGGTCCACGTTTGCAGCAGCATTCTATTAGGAATATCACAGCTTGAGAATTCAAAGCCATGTTTCATAAATCAAAATAAATCATAACTAAACCGTTTTTGCAGTGTAAAAATATGGTTTTGAATTTTTTTTACATTTTTTT
Organism: Sinocyclocheilus anophthalmus; assembly: GCA_018155175.1. Classification (NCBI taxonomy): domain Eukaryota; kingdom Metazoa; phylum Chordata; class Actinopteri; order Cypriniformes; family Cyprinidae; genus Sinocyclocheilus; species Sinocyclocheilus anophthalmus. The sequence continues at coordinate 36,881 of JADLZN010002087.1, read as the reverse complement.
TTGTTTACCTGAGTATCAATTTGTAATGGTTCCTTTTATAACCATCTATCTTTATTTATTTTACTATTGTGCCTCTCTTGGTTTTCCCTGCACTTCTCACTCTTAGTGGAAATCTCTGCCCACCCTACTTCCTGCAACCAAAGCCTCTAGAGCTGCATTCACAACTGCACCAGTCACAACACACAAAGTCCCTGAAACCATGGCTCATACTAAACCTTCGACTACTGCCACTGCAATAACTGAAACTATAACCACTGTACTGGAATCATTAACCTCTTCTGCACCTGTGAAACCAACACCATCAACTAGGATTTCTTCCACTTTCAAGCCGTCTGCTACGCCTACAAGTGCCTTTCTCTCCTCTTCCACAGCTGAGACCACAGTACAGCCAGCCTCCACACTCTCTCTGCTAGACGAGATACTCTCAGAAAAAGAGCTTCTTGTTACAGATATTGAATCAATGGCTCTGAGGGAGACAGACACTGATGTGGTTACTCTTGCAAGTTTGTCAGTGGTTGTAAAAACTGAGCTGTCATCAGTCATCGAAGCTGCTGAGGAGCAAAGGATTTCACTGCCATCATCATCGGCTGTAACCGAATTGCCACCACTAATGGAGCCAGTCACACATGATAGCTTGCTTACCAGCACCCCTCACAATTTGGTAGAAACACTGAATTTGATAAATGAAACCCAAACTACAGTTTTACCTTCAAATCCAGAACCAAACATGTTTGATTCTGAAACCAGTGACTTTTTGCCTGTTTCTGAGAGAGTGTCACCTGCCATGCCTTCAGAGAATAGGATAATCACTGACCGTCAAGAGGCTCATTTGGCTCCAGAGGAAGCTGAGGTGGATCAGGCAGAGAACGACAACGCAACATTTTCTGCAGCTACAGTCTTATCAGGGGATGGAGAATCAGACAGTGATCCCCCAGTATACCTCCATTTGCGAAGTACAGACATAGATGCTGATTACCAGTATGACTCAGCAGATTTACCGGTGAGTCCAAACATCTAGAACTGATACCAAGCCATAATTAAAAAAACAAAACAAAGAATAATGTTTTTTTCTGTCATGCTTACAATGTAGTTTCTTAGTATGGAATAACTAAAGAAATCCTGTAAATACTCTCATTATTTTTTGATTTACACTTGTATAATACACAGTACAATGTATACAGTATAGTAATTGCATTACACAGTATAATAATATGATGACGAATATGTCCGGAGAAGCATAATGAATTGTTTTTATACAGCTAATGAAACTGGAGATGGCTGCTCAGACGCATTCCATTAACAATTTAAAATGGTTATGGCAATTTTTGTGTTTAATTAAGTGGATATCAAAGTGTAAGTGTTTTGAGCGTACTTTAAATTACTGATTACAAGGAGTTTAGTATTTACTGTTACATAATAGCTAAATTTAGTAATTTGTTGTGTTAAATTATCAACTCTCTTTTTACTTTAACAGTAATTTTTATTTCTGCTAATAATGACAGTTTGCTATATATATGTTTTTGTATTAGTTTATGTTTTTTAAATTTTAGGTTTATAAATTATTTGTTTAATTTTAAAGGGGTCATATGATGCGATTTCAATTTTTCCTTTCTCTTTGGAGTGTTACAAGCTGTTCGTGAATAGATAAGATCCCTAAAGTTGCAAAGACTTAAGTCTCAAACCAAAGAGATATTCTTTATAAAAGTTAAGAGATAACCACGCCTACCTAAAACTGCTCGTTTAAACACGGCCCCACATGTCTACGTTACTGTGTGGGAAGATTTTGCATAACACCGCCCAAATGTTCACGCTAAGAAGGAAGGCGTAACTTTATTGTTGCTGCCAACGCCGCCATGTTGTGAAGAGCTGTGTGCTTCGTTGTGAAAGAGAAAATACTTTGTTTGGCCTTCCAAAAGAGGACACGACTAGAAATCAGTGGTTAAGTTGTATTTACAACACTGTTCCAGAACAGTTCAACCCAAATATTTAGATGTGTGCAGTGCATTTTATGGAGGATGTTTCCTGATCCTGGTAGAGTAGACAGCAATGCCGGCTGTTCTGACTCACAGGACTGTAAGTACGTTTTTCATATTTTTAAGGATTTGCCACTGATGATTCAACGCGAGTTTTGAGCAGTGTAGAGTAACAATTGTTGTTTGTCGTTTCTCCAATCTCAAATGCCAGACATGTTTTATGTTTGGCGGCGCAATGCCAACGCAACAACGGTTAAAAAAGGAAGTCTAAGTCAGTATCATCCTATGTGTCCCACTGGAGCAACAACGGCCTCGTTATAATGGGTGTTAAGTTTTGTATTCGTCACTCCGGGACACGGCATCACAGTATGGTAAGGGACGTAACATTTCCGTCACACGCTTGAGGTATTCGGACAATCACAATGCACTGGATAGTCTGGCCAATTCAGAGCACAGACCAAATGAGCTTTTAAAAATCAACGCGTTTCAGAAAGGCGGGGCATAGAGGGGAAACAATAATGTACAGTATGTGGAAAAGAATGTGTTTTTTTAAACCTTAAAACCACATAAATACATTTCATTACACCAAATACACAAAATAATGTTCTTTTTAGCAACATCATATGACCCCTTTAAAGCATTTTATTTCAGCAAGTTAAAGCATTAATTCAACGTTTTATTCTACAACAACAGAAAAGTTAGTAAAATTCTTGAACATTTGCTATCTTTATCTTCGTGATATTTCTAGTTTTGTTTTGGCTTTAACATGTAGTTGAACGTTCTGAGTAAACATTGTAAATTAAATTATTAAATTAATTCAGATAATACACAATTCGTCATTTGGTCACATGCATTAATCTAATGGCAAATCAAATTAGAACCAAGAAAGAAATGCAGAATTTAGTAGTGGAATGTATTAGAATTAATTTTTCTGCTTACATTTTTTTGGGCATGTAAATCCTTTATCCCTTAAATCCCTTTGTCCTACTCCTTTTCACTGGATGATGCGACGCAGTACTATAACATTCACTCTCATACATGCTTGTGTGTGTTAACATATAATTGAACTGTTTTTTAAAATCAGGCTGATGAAGGCACTTTTGTCAATTGGGGGGCATCTGCCTGCCCATGTGTGGAGAAGATTCAAGGATCCTCTCTGCTTCCTGTACTAACTCAGAGAAAAATCTCTCTGCTGGCCCGCAACTTGCATCTCTATCAGGTAGAAATAAACAAACAAACACCCACTTCTTTCTGAATTTTAAAAAAATATACATCTCCATTAAAAAAAAAAAAACTGTTTAAACACACTTGTGCCTAGGATAAAGAGCTGGCATACGAGTGTGTAATGGTGATCGAGGGGCAAACTGTGGTGGTTGATGCAGATGTGACGCTGAATGAGGCACACACTTTGCTGTTTGACATCACCTGTCATGCTCACCAGGTACAACAACATAATTCAGAGCAAGATTTGTGAGTATTACCTGAGCATGTTATGAGGCCCTCATATTATACTCTAGTACAAAAAAGTGCACATTTTGAATATCTCCCTCATCTAACACACCTAATTCAGCTCATCTCATTAGTTGAGACTGCAAGACTCGGGCTATGTCTACACTTATCCAGATACATGTGAAAATGCTTTTTTTTTCGTCCACACTAAAAAGGCATTTTTGTTCTGCAAGATTTTTGAAGACACTTTTCTAAGTGGATACATTTGAAGTTTTCACGTTGTAATGTGGACTGTGAAAACTGACGTATTTAAAAACTATGGTGTCTGTTTAGTCATGTCACATATATTGTACGATATGTGTAACATGTTTATTTATGTGCCTGTCACATGCTGTTCATTTTCACTGTGTGGCTATATTATATTATATTATATAATATATACGGAACTGTGAATTATTATTACTGTGTACAGTCTTCATATTCAATTTCTGCAAAAATGTACTTGCAATTTCTGTCCTGTGGCAAAACATGAGGGCAATTGGATTTTTTATCAGTCATGTGTGGAATGCCGAATAAGTGTGACCTGGATGCAGAAAGTGGTGAGATGTTTTGGTAACACTCTACTTAAAGCCTTTATGTATTAATGCATTATAAACGCGTATTCATAATGTTCATTGTAAAGCATTATAACTTTTCATAAATAATTGTAACCAAACTTAAAATGCATTTGTAACCACACTTAAAATGCATGGTAGTATTTGTTTTTCATTTGTTTTAATTCAATATACTTTTTAAAGGTGTAGCAATGAATACCTACTGTAAGTATCATATAACGTATTATAACTGGGGTTACAATTATTCATGAGATCATACAATGCATTATAAGGTGCATTACAAGGCATAATTAATGCATTAAAACTACTTTTATAATGCATTATAAAGGCATTAAGTAAAGTGTTACCAATGTTTTGGTGAAAGAATAGTGTGAGAACTTTATTATGTCTGGTCTCCCAGTAATCATCTCAGTGAGCTTTTATTACGTTTTATATATATGAGATGATTTTAGTGTTTTCTGACGTTTCAGTATGGATGAGAAATTTTAGAAAATACTCGAAAATGCTGGTGTGGGTGAAGAGCATTTTGAAATGACGTTTTGTAGATGTCGCTTTGAATTGTGTGTGACTAATGAGGAAGACATCCAAAATGTGCAGTGGTGGGGGTCCCTAGGACAGGTTTGAGAAGCACTGCTCTAATATAAACTGTATAGAGGTGTAGCCAGGCAGATAATGCACATGCTCCAAAATGTCTCATCTCCCTGTTATTCACTTTAGTTTCCTGTTACTTCTCTATAGTGCTGTCTAAGTAAAGGCACACAACAAGCCCACAACAATAATTAAAGAACTATGTAGTAGTTTTAAATGCATGTGTGTTCTGTGAGGAAAGACTGCAGTTTGCAAATATCATCGATACTCACTCAACATTTCTTTTCTGTAGTATTTCTATGCAGACCCAGTTAGAGAGTATAATGCTATGGTGTATGTGAAGAGAAAAGACACTTTTCATATTGACAGCACTGACCTTTATGGTGAGTATAATTTTTTGATGGTCATGATGAGCTGTGTTTGTGCAAAATACACACGCATATAGAATTTTTAATTGCCTTATGAGCCCATTAAATACATAGCTATAGGGCCCTGGCACTTTCCATAAAATATAATATAAAGGTTTTTAAACCTTTATATTGTATGCTTTTATATGGTTTAGTAGCAATAGTCATTAATTTAGTATACAAATGTAAATGTTAACTTAATCTAATGGGTTTAAATTAAGCTATCACTCAGTTGAGGCAAGCTGGTGTTAGAGAAAATATTAGAAATGAAAGAAAAATATTTGTTTGATCATTTTTTTCTTACAGTGACTTGCGTATAATAACTTAAATGGTTTAAAGATGAAAAAAGATAATGGAACACCGTTATTCATAAAAATTGCCTTTATTTTCTCGATTAATGTCTCCTGCTGTTGTCTCCCCTCTGTCCAGTTTAACTCTCATTTGTGGAAAGTGTAGTCTTTGGGCCTTTGGCCTGATAATCTGTTTGTGTTTTTAGATTGCTAAATAAAACAGTTCTTTAAAAATGTAGTAACTGAATCTCACTCTTATGTATGAATTTGAAGTCTATTTTGTCTGTATTGTAACTATGTTCTAACTGAGTTTCTTTGTTTTTTCTCTATTTCAGTGACGTTATATAACTGTTCAATTGGGCACTTGGACTGTAGCCACTGTCATACTGCAGATCAGAAGTACAACTGTGTGTGGTGTGGAGCCAGTTGTGTTTACAGAGAGTCCTGTTCCCAACACATCGAAATGACCTGTCCTGCTCCTCTCATTCATTTGGTTTGTTAAATAGTCTCAAAGTTGACTGATTGCATGATACTTTAGTGCATATGCAGTTTGTAACTTTTTAAAACCCTTTAATGCACAATTCTAAAATTAATTTTGCTTTAGCATAGTATAACACTGACCCGCTTGTGATCGGATTGACTGAAACACATCCGAACCCTGGGTGTAAATGGGACCTCTATTCTTTTCTTTTCTCCATTCTGTTATTTCCCTCCTGACTCACTCTCTCTAAGAGAAACTTTCTGACCCTACAATTAGCACACATACACTGTCTAAGGGAGTGAAACCTGTTTGCATATGTCTGTGTGTATGACTTACAATACATAATGCTGTACCATTCGGTACCTTCCAATGGCATTATATTAATAAATATAAGAAATAAGTATAAATATACATAAATATAAGAAGAGTAGTAGAGTGTTATCAATGCCAGGGTTGAGGTTTCGATTCCCAGGGAATGCATGAACAGATTAAATGTATAACTTGAAAGTAATGTAAGTCACCTTGGATAAAATCCTCTTCCAAATATGTAAATGTAAATCTGTACCACCATATAAAAAAGATATCACTAAAGACTGGTTTTCTGTCCATAGGTGGAGCCTTTGTCAGGGTTGGTGGAAGGAGGCATTACTTTAACTGTTTCTGGGTCTAACTTGGGACAGAAAGCTCAGGATATCCTTCAGTCTGTGACTGTTGCGGGTGTGCCCTGCACTGTTATACCATATCTATATGAAATATCCTCCAGGTAAACACCCATACATTGTGTGCAAACTTCCCTTCTTGTTTTTTTCTTCTCAAATAACATTACACTTCCATCAGATGCACGTCAGACATTATATATCTGAATACATTCATATGTAAGCACATACACATCTACACTCACATTTACACATATGTACGTACCTATATGTGCCCATACAGATAGTGTGCAAACTAGTTTAAGTACTGCCATTGACTAGATGACTGCAGGATTTGATGTGAATGCCTCAACTTGTACCTAAAGCACACTTCAGGAGTATAGTATAGAACCACTGTGTCCTGCACTTAAAGAACATTGTTCTTTACAATATACAGTATTTGCAATTCACTTATTTCACTGATTAAATAATTTTAAGAAGTATTTGCCCATTTGCTTTGTTTCTGTGTGTCTTACACATTTGTATATGCTTACTCTTTCTCTTTTAGAATTCTATGTACAACTACTGCAAGTGGAGAGGAGAAATCTGGTCACATCTCTGTGAAAGTGTCTGGTGGAGGCTTCGGCCTGTCAAGTCAGAGATTCAGCTACCAGGTTAACTTGTATTTACTAATAATTAGCAAATATTATAACAAGTTATTTACCATTTTTCATGTCTTTCCAAAAGAATATATGGTCTCATCCTCCATGGGACACAGAAGGGGAATAATCTGGCCACTGCACCCAAATATATCATAAAAGTGTTCCCTATAACTTGTAGTAACTTGAAGTCATCGGATAGCTTTGTGTGAGCAATCGACAATAATGACCATCGTTATGGCTTAAGAAGACTTTGAATATAGCGCATGTGTTGTATGGACTACTTGAATCTAAGTTTGGTATTGTGCTTTTGGGCTTTGAAGATTGAAACTCCATTGCACCATAATATTCTATATATAATATATCTTATATATATAGATATATTAATATATATATGATATATATAATATATATAATATGAATAGCATTTGTACAGTTAAATCACTTGCCAGTGCATAAAAGATGAGACTTTTGAAGCTAAAGTAGTTCTGTGGGATAAAGGTGAAGACAATATAGTTCATATTCAATTTCAGTGTGTAATGATACACTCTATACAAAACATGACTATATTGTGCTTTGACGCAACATAAAAGCGTGGCTCTAAGGTTGCACCACATTCTAATACATTGTGAATGACTAACGTCATGTTGTACACCCCCCCTCCCCACACACACACACACACACACACATCCCCTATCCCTCTATTTCCTGTTTTTCATCTGATTATTATATTTGAAAATGGTTGTTGTGGAATTCCTTCTGGCTTGATGATTGCAGAAGAAAAAGCTGTAATTATTTAGTTCTTGAATGCAGAATTTCTTCTGATTGTATCTCTCAACCTTGCATCCTTTAAGGACCCGAAGCTGATTGAAGTTTCTCCTCAGAGAGGACCAAAGGCAGGAGGAACAACTCTGACAATCACAGGCAGAAAACTTTTGACCGGTCGTGTTACTGATATTAGTGTCCTACTAGGGAATGTGCCTTGTTCATTGTAAGTACTATGTATCACTGTGGAAAACTGTCTCCTGTAGATTGGTGTAATATGAGTATTGTCTGTGATTAGGAAGTTCTTTTATGCCCTTTTTTTCCTCTGCAGAATATCAAGTGTTCAGGAGGAAACTATCAAGTGTCTGACTGGTGCTAGTAACAGGACAGGAGAACACAGAGTGACTGTGCAGTATGGAAACACTGAGCGACATCTCCATGGCAATGGCTATTACTATACCCCTGACCCCAACATTACACATGCCATTCCCTCTAAGAGCTTTGTCGGGTGTGTGTTTGAGTTTACCTGCCTTTATTTAATTTACATTTGTTTCTTTATCAGACGCTTTTATCCAAAGTAACTTAAAGTGACAAATAATACAACAAAGATCTTCAGGTGAACATGAAGTGTTGAAAATAAGAGTTTTAGCCATTGTTTTAACCAAGAGTACAGGTTAGAACCGGGTGGGAAATAAGAAATTGCAGAAGCTTAGAGAAACAGAAGCATATCTTTTTTTTTTCCTTTTTTTTTTTAAATAGAGTAAACATCATTGGTATTCAGCAAATGATGACAGAAAAGTCTTTTAGATGTTTTATGATTATTGTTTGGGACTAGGCTGTTTTTGAAATTATAATTATGGAAATGTATATTTGTCTATAGGCCTGTACATGGAAATGATTTAATGGAATTATTAAATGGGATTTTTGTTTTGGGATCTTTCATTGTAGTGTACTATAGTATGAATGTCAGAGTGCAACACCTTATTGAAAAAAAAAAAAAAAGTATGATCATAGGGAACTTAAGGAGTTGATTTTATTTATCAGTTGCTGATTCGAAAGTGACCTAGCTGACCATAAAATGTGCAAAAAAAAAAAAACCCTGCAAGGCTGTATTTATGAACTCTTCTTTTAAAACGTTCACTTAAAGAAAAAAAAAACCTTCTGGAAGTGTGTGTTTTTTTCTTCTTCTCTTGAAAATCTTTAACATTCCTTCGTTTACACATTTATACAGTGGAGGGCGTGTAATTAGCGTTTTCGGCCAGAACTTGAATGTGGTCCAGAAGCCTCAGATGCGAGTTACAGTGGTCCTCCCAGACTCCATTTACCCCTTGAGGAGACACAGACGAAGGAGAAAAAGGAGTGTAACGGATGTGGAAATGCAGGAAACAAACTGTACAGAAGACTGTTCTGTCATACAGGTTTGTTTTTTGTTTTTTTCATTTTAACCTTACCTAATAAACTTATACACTGAATTTTTTGTTTCCCCAGTTTTATACTCTGTTTCTAAACTATATTCGCAGATTAGTAAACCATTCCAAAACCTCTACACACAAATTTGAAGCCCATCTTCTCAATTTAGAAATTTTTGCCCACTGCTTCATTCATAAACTCACATGGACAATTGGTTGAGATTAAATTATTCATTGGAATATAGAGTATAAACTATACATTTTTATTTTAAAAAACACTTATATACCATCTAATTTAATATCTGATATGACTATGGTAAGTGCATTGATTGCCGATTGTTACTTTAATGGTTCTGATGTTACTTTTATTGGCTATCACACATTTATTCTTTTATAGACTCTTTTATTAAGAGTGACCTTCAAGTGAGATTCAGAAATACTTTTAATGTTCTAAAGGAAATATGTCTTGATTCACAATGGTTTTAAGATTGATCAAATAAAGACATTTTTGTCCATTTTTTAAAGACAGTTTTATTAAGATACTAGATTATAGTCTTTGGTGAACAGTCTCCATAATTATGCATCATTTTGTGTAAAATACTTGGGTGACTGTCCACTTACACGGTGTTATCTCTTTCTCTTGTTTTCCTTTTCTCTGTAGTTTGAGGAGGATTGCGAGGTGAAAACCTCTTCTCTGTTGTTGTGTCGGACTCCTGGTGTAGATGCTAAGGTAGTTGGTGGCCATATGCTGGTTGAGTTTCTGTTGGATAATTTGCGCTTTGACTTTAACTCTGTCAGCCAATCACCTTTCATCTATGAACCAAACCCAGTTCTGCACCCACTGAACCATCGTGATCCCACAAAACCATATCGTTACAAACCTGGATCAGTTATATCAGTGGAGGTTAGTGGGACTTTTGCTGATGTGTTTTTTATCTATTTGTTTATTTATTTTACTTGTCAAGTTTAAGAACTTAATTTTATGCTGCTGCTTTTAACTTTTTCTTGGACCCCTTTTCATTTCTTTCTACAGGGTGAGAATTTAGACTTGGCCATCTTTAAAGAGGAAGTAGTAGCACTGATTGGTGAAGGAGTTTGTACTGTTAAAACTTTGACACATAATCACCTTTATTGTGAGCCACCACCCCAGCAGCCCCCTCTTTCCCTTAGGCACGGGCGCAAGAGAGAGGGAGCTGAGGCCTTTCCAGAATTTATAGTAAGGATGAAGCCAACACCCTCACAAACTGAGCTTTAAATTTCACTTACATCTTCTATTATGAAGTGGCTGTAATTTGCATTTTTTGTTGCAGATATTGTATTGCATGAATAGGGGTGTGTAATAGTGTGTCTGTCTGTTTCCAGGTTCATATGGGAAACTTGAACTTTTCACTGGGACAAGTGCAGTATGATTCTCCTAGTCACTCTATCTTTCCACTGGTGGCGCAGATTGGTGTTGGAGTGGTGGCTTCTCTTGTTGCTCTTATTGTGCTTATCATCGTGTTTATATACAGGTGTGTATGTAATGTGAGAGAATGTGCTAAATACAGTGCTGTGAAAAAGTTAGTACCCTATGAAGATTATAGCTTTTTTTTTTACGTATTTGGATTAGATTGGCATTTTACCAGTGTTAATGGATAAATAGCAATAGAATTTAAATAAATAAATAGCAATAGAATTTGATAATAAATTGCCCAGCGTAAATCGGAAAACACAGAATGCCCATTTCATGTTTGGAATGCTTACCTGCTAGCAATGAATAATGCAATAAATCAATATTGAAACATTTATAGACTGGTATATGAACTTAATTGATATTGTGTGCACTCATATCTCTTCCACTTAGGAGAAAGAGTAAACAGGCTCTGAGAGATTACAAGAAGGTTCAGATCCAGTTGGAGAATCTAGAGACCAGTGTGAGAGACCGTTGCAAAAAAGAGTTTACAGGTAATTTATGGCTACATTTAGGATGAGATCATAGGAGAGATCTGAATGATTTTAAATGGTTGGTTTTCCCAGAAATGAAAATTCTGTCATTCATTTCATTAATTTACCCTCATGCCATTCCAAACATTTAAAACCTTTGTTCATCTTCGGAAACACAAATGAAGATAATTGACATTCCCTTGATTGACATAATTTTTGTCTATCCATTGAATTCGACATTTGTGCTGCTGTTTACTATATTTCAAATGACATGAGAGTGTGTAAATGATGGCCGAATTTTAATTTTTTTTGTGGAACTAATCCTTTAAGTCTAAGAAAAGCTGTAAGCGAGGCCAAAATGTATTCCATCATTCATTCATAGTGGTAAATAAAAAGTAAAAAAAATTATACCATTTGGAATTTTTGGTCAAAATAGGGTCCACTTGTTCCACAGAATCTGAAGTGCTTAATTAATTTGAAATGTTCAATAAAGCTTCTTAAAATGTTTAAAGGTGTCATATGATTCGATTTCAAGTTTTCCTTTCTCTTTGGAGTGTTACAAGCTGATTGTGCATAGATAAGATCCCTGAAGTTGCAAAGACTAAAGTCTCAAAACCAAAGAGATATTCTTTATCAAAGTTAAGACTCTGCCACGCCCCCCTAAAACAGCTCGTTCTAACACGCCCCCACATATCTACCTCACTATGTGGAAATATTTGCATAATGCCGCCCAAATGTGGATGCAAAGTAAGAAGGCGTGGTTTCAGTAACCACATTTAGTGTTGAAGCAGCCATGTCAGGGGATGCTGTGTGTTCTAGGCGAAAGCAAAAGCACTTTATTTGTCCTTCCGAAAGTAGATGCATTTAGGATCTTTAAGATTACTTACAACAGAACAACAATGCATTTTATAGACGACCGTTTCATGAACCTAGGAGAGGTAATTCTGACTTTGCTATGACAAAATGGCGCTTCTGAATCAGCTACTGTTTTGTTATTAGTTTAAGTATTTGCTATTGGCTGTTCAAATGCTGAGTTTTGCGCAGCTTGGCTGTGTTGTGTGTGTGTGGTGTGTTGTGTGTGGGTGTTGGTGGTTTTTTTGGGGGGGTGGGTGTGTGTGTGTTGTGTGTGTGTGGTGTGTGTGTGTGTGTGTGGTGTGTGTGTGTGTGCGCGCGGGTGTGAGAGAGCGAGAGAGTCTAGAGTTCTAGACAGGGATCAGCTATCTTAACCGTGGCTTGTATACTGCAAACACATACCAGCTTCTTCACTGTGTCTGTCACGCGACTGTTCACCTTTCGGGCTCTGTCTTTACATTTATTTTGAAAGATGAAGCTCGCGATTATGGTAAGTGCTGTTACATTTCCATTGAGTGCTTGTGGTGTTCGGCCAATCAAAATGCCCTGGGTCAGCTGGCCAATCAGAGCAGACTCCGCTTGTCGGAAGTATGGACTTTGTAGAAAACGAAGCGTTTGCGTTAGGCGGGGCATAGAGGACCTACAATATGTACAGTATTTGAAAAATAATGTGTTTTTTGAACATTAAAGCATGTCAACATATTCTGTTACACCAAATACACAAAATAATGATCTTTAAAAAAACATCATATGACCCCTTTAAACAAATCACAAATTATCCAGTGCAGTATTTCAGCCGTCAGTTAAGTTTCTCAAACCCTTCCTCAAGAAAATCTGATCTTTAATAATCGTACAGTTGACTCTTAAACCTCCACAGATCTGATGACCGAAATGATGGATATGACAAGTGATCTGGTTGGATCAGGGATTCCTTTCTTGGAGTACCGCATGTATGCTGAACGCATCTTTTTCCCTGGGCACCGTGAGTCGCCACTTCGCAGAGACCTGGATGTGCAGGAGTGTCGACGGGCCACGGTGGAGCAAGGACTCATTCAGTTATCTAATCTCCTAAACAGCAAACTCTTCCTCACAAAGGTAGCTAAAATCCTTTTTTCCTCACTGTTGACCAAACACTCAAAGATGAGCAAACACTCTTAACACCTTGTGTATACCAGTATGTTTGCTGCTTTAAAATGTAAAATGTTTTTTTTATTGTTGTCACTTTTACAGTTTATCCACACTCTTGAGAGCCAGAGGACATTTTCACCTAGAGACAGAGGATATGTGGCCTCTTTGCTCACTGTGGCTCTTCACAGTAAACTAGAGTACTTCACTGACATACTCAAAACACTGTTGAACGATCTGGTGGAACAGTATATTGCCAAGAACCCAAAACTCATGCTCCGGAGGTAAGGATGTTGCAGTAACTGACATTAGAAGTACTAATTTAATATTCATTGTTCTCAAGTGTCTGTATGACTGAGGCTTTTATTGTCTTCTCAGAACAGAGACGGTAGTTGAAAAGCTCCTGACAAACTGGATATCCATCTGCCTCTATGCTTTCTTAAGGGTGTGTATATAAAATATATAAATTTACCGTGGATAAAAAGAGATGCTTTGTAGTTCGCAGTTTTAAAAAAATGTGATTAGATGGTTAACAGTGTAAAACAATTGTCCAGGAATGTAATTAGCCTCTTAAAACATGATGATGTCTTAATTAAGACTACAGGATAGTTTAACACCAAGGTCCTTGAGGATCTGATGACAGTTAATAGAGATTTAAAAGAATTTGTGTTTTTAAGTAGATCATCCATATTGTATTGTGTAAATTATTATATTTCTGCTTCCTGTGTTTAGCATTCAGCTGGTGAGTCTCTGTATATGCTCTTCAGAGCAATTAAACACCAAGTAGATAAAGGACCTGTGGATGCAGTGACTGGCAAAGCCAAATACACCTTAAATGATAACCGTTTGCTGAGAGAGGATCTGGAATACAGCACTCTGGTTAGAATCTTTGAATCTCTTTATTATGACTTGAATCTCTTTATTATACACATTTAGTGCATTAGTTTAATTGGTTTCTGCCAAAAACTTTTTGTGAATAAAAATGACTGAAACACTCCATCTTAGCTCACAGATTGTGTCCACTCTTACAAAATGTAAGCATCACAGTGTTTGGTTACACTTTTTTTAGTAAGTGGCCTGTGTAGATGCAGACTGGCCAGAGTGCCCATGATGATGACCCCTGTATACAGCCAAAAGACCTGAGAATGGGCATACAAGCAAAAGAACTGGACTTTGGGGCAGTGGAAGAAGGTTTCCTTTTGCATCACATTTACTTGGGGATGTAATGGGACCAGGATACACTGCAGGAAGATGACAAAGCTGGTTGAGGGACTGTGATGCTCTGGGCAATGTTCTGCTAGGAAACCCTGTTTCCAGCCCATTCATATGGTGTCAATTTGACACATGCCGCCTACCTAAACCTCATTGCAGACCAGGTGCACTTTTCATAGCAATAGCATTCCCTGATGGCATTGGCCCCTTTTAACAGGATATTTTACCCTGATACATTGCACACATTGTTCAGGAGGGGTTTAAAGAAGTGTAATGAAGGGTTAAAGTGATCTCCTGATCTCCAAAGTCTTTATATGTTATCTGACTTTGCTCTGCGTCATGCGCTGGACCAACCGTCATCCATTGGCTCCTCGCACTTCATGCCAGAAAAAAACAAACAAGAAAAAGAATGATCTGCTGCTAATGTCTCAGTGCCAGATACCACAGGACACCCTTAGGGGTCTTGTACAGTCCATGACTCGACAGGCCAGTGCTGTATCAGCAGCACAAGGAGGGTCAACAGCATTTTAGACTGGTGGTTGTAATGTTTTGGCTCATCAGTGTATTAATATAGAATTAACATTGTTCTCACAATAAGTTTCTCAACCCTGGGTTTCTGTCTTATGAGTATAATTGAAGGATGATTGTAGAGTGGGTATAGAAAAGAATCACCCCCATCAAAATAATCACATGTTGTTGCTTTGCAGCCTGAAATGAAGACGGGCATAGTTTTTGTTTTATCCAGCTGCATTTCCTCAGTGTAACTTATAACATCCAAGTCAGTAACGTCGAACACCAACATGTCAGAAAAAAAAAACAGAATCAGAGTTGGATAAAGGATCACCCCCTTGTGTATTTTGTTGAACCACCTTTTGCTTTAATTACAGCCTTGAGTTTGTTGGGATATGTCTCTACTAACTTTGCACATCTAGACATTGCAATATTTGCACACTCTTCTTTATAGAACTGATCAAGTTCAGTTTAATTTGATGGTGACCATTTGTGGACTGCAGTCTTTAAGTAATTCCACAGATTTTCATTAGGGTTTAAGTCTGGGCTCTGACTAGGCCATGCACCTTTTTCTCCTTCAACCACTGTGTGGTCATATTTGCTGTGTGCTTTGGGTTGTTGTCATGTTGGAAGGTAAACCTTCTACCCATTGACAACTTTCTGACAGAGGGCAACAGATTTTCCTCAAGAATTAGTTTGTATTATGCCCCATCCATTTTTCCTTCTATCCAGACAAGTGCTCCAGTCCCTGCTGCAGATAAACACCCCCATAACAGGATATTCCCACCTCCATGCTTTACTGTAGGAATACTGTTATTTGGATGGTGAACTGTATTGGATTTCCGCATTTGGTGTTGAGGCCAAATAATTCAATTTTAGTCTCATCTGCCTCAGAATCTTCAAGGTGCATTTTGGCAAAGCTCAGTCGTGACTCAGTCGTTGTCCTTTCTTGAGGAATGGCTTTTTTCTTGCAACCCTCCCATACAAGCCACATTTGTGGATAATTTGTGAGATTGTTGTCACATGCACACAATGACCACTCTTTGTCATAAAGGCCTCTTGGCAACCGCTTCAGAGTTTCCTCCTGGCTCTTTCATCCAGTTTGGAGCGACGTCCTGATCCAGGGAGGGTCTGTGTTATACCAAATACCTTCCACTTCTTAATAACATACTTCACTGTTTTTCTAGGCATTGAGAAAGCCTTTGAAATGTTTTTGTATCCATCTCCTGACTTGTGCCTGTCCACAACTTTTATCCCGGAGATCTTTTGACAGTGCCTTTCATTCCTAAAAAAAGTTTTAAAAAAAAGAAAACAAAAGTAAATTTAAAAAAACAAAATAGTTGATTCTTACCAAATGCTGAAGGGTTCAGATATTTCAGTATCATTGTTCAGCAAAACATTGCTGGTTTTATGGTGGAGGTGAAAGATGTGCAATTTAAACTGATTATGGTTCAGATCAGAAGCCATCGTCTTGAAGAGAAAATAGGAAAATCAACTGGGATATTTAAAATAAACCAATCAGTTTATAAGATTTATTACAGAATCATATATAGATTTTTTTTGTGCTTGTATAAAATGTAAATAATTAAAATATGATTTTAAAATACTTAATTCTTTCTCTTCTCTTTTTTTTCACTTTAGACATTGAATGTCTTGATGCAAGGAATAGGTGTGAATGAGGCTCAGCCAGTTGCTGCCAAAGTTTTAGACTGTGACACTATAACCCAGGTGAAGGAGAAGATACTAGACCAGGTGTACAAGGGCACCTCATACTCTCATAGACCACATGCTGACTCTGTGGACCTGGGTGAGAACATTCATATATGTCTGCCTTCTCTTACCCATATCAATTGTGTCCTCTTTACGTAATAATCATTCATTCTTACATTCTTTGTTTGTTTCTTTTCAAACTTTATATGTCTTTGACTTTACATGTGGTTTTCATCGTTCCTTGGGCATTTCCAGAATGGCGGTCTGGTGTAGCAGGTCACCTAATCCTCTCAGATGAAGATCTAACATCTGTGGTTCATGGCAACTGGAAACGCCTGAACACGCTCCAGCATTATAAGGTACAATGCAATCTTTAAAACACACAGTGCTGTAAACCACTCAAGTGCTTTACAAATAACAATGCCTTGCAAATCTTCTTAGTATGCAAGCCAATGGAAAAATTAAAGGTGCGGGCACATTTACAGTTGCTCACTGTTGCCAAATTTTGTGAGCAAAATCCAGTAATTTCAGTAGAAATCAGTGCATTTAGGAATTTTGCATGAGGAGAAAAATTTCCCAACACGTGTTTTTGCATTGGATTCAAGGTGGTCATGCAAATTTGATCAACAGAAATCTGCTTTGTTTAAAAGTGGAGGACCGAATAGGGACTATCCTCATTTGACTAGTGTATATTTAAACTAATGTACACATGCCAAATATTTCTTAGTTACATGATATATCATATAAAATATATATAACATTTTTAACTTCTATTCTTCATATATTTTTGGGATTTCAGGTTCCAGATGGAGCAAATGTAGCTTTGGTGCTGCGCCAAAGCAAACATATTCACCATGATACCCATGATTACATTGCAGGGGAGAGTGAGTACACTATATCGCACGTGACTATGCAAAGTGTTCATGTTCACAGACACGCAACACACAGGGCTGTTTTTTATGATTGTTTAGACCAGGGGTGCCCAACCCTGCTCCTGACGATCGACTGTCCTGCAAAGTTTAGCTCCAACCCTAATCAAAAACACCTGCCTTTAATTTTTAAGTGATCCTGAAGACCCTAATTAGTTGCTTCAAGTGTGTTTGATTAGGGTTGGAGCTGAACTTTGCAGGACAGTCGATCGCCAGGAGCAGGGTTGGGCACCCCTGGTTTAGACAGTATTGTGTAAAAAAAATTACAAATTAAAAGGGTACTGTGGTACTGACTATAGACTTCCTTCCACTGTAGAAAAGTGAAGTCATAATATCCCAAGATAGCTGCTGCCATCTTTCGCTGATGATGTCATTTGATTTTTTTTAATTAGTAATTTTAAATTTTTTTTAAAGCTTGGCTCACCTCTCATTTGTTTACATGGAAAGGGCAGGGTTTATGACCAATACTGCAGCCAGCCACCAGGAGGTGATCTAAATGTTTTGGATTCACTTTTCTTGACATGTATAGTGTACAACATAGTGTGTCATGGCGCAGATCAAAAATATAAACACAGTTGTTTGTCTTTAGTAACTGTAATAGGCAGCACGAAAAAATCTGTGTGTAAAATGTATAAAATGTTTTATTAAACATTGTGGTCTAAATCTGGGTAACTAACATTTTTATTCTGTGTTCTCTATTCAACACTTGAATATATTGCTTTATTTTATCGTCTTTCATTCTCCCTCCACAGAGACGCCCATGCTAGAGGATGCAGATGAGGGAGGAGTGAGACTGTGGCATCTAGTGAAGGCCAGTGAGGAGCCAGAGTTACCCAAACACAGACGAGGCAGTTTAAAAGAACGAGAAAGAGCCAAGACAATACCAGAGATCTATCTCACGCGGCTACTGTCAATGAAGGTATCTTAAACGCACGTTCATACAGCCTAAAGAACTAGACAAAAGCATAAAGGAGAAGCCAAACTCATAACAGTTATGTACAACTCTTTCTAGTATGCATGGGCGATTTAAAAAAAAAAAAATGAACATGCGCACACCTGTTTACTTGCTGTGTCTTTGTCTATCTGTAGGGTACACTGCAGAAGTTTGTGGATGATCTGTTCACAGTTATTCTAAGCACTAGTCAACCGGTTCCTCTGGCAATCAAATATTTATTTGACTTGCTTGATGATCAGGCAGTGCGCCATGGCATTTCAGACTCTGAAACTATTCACATCTGGAAAACTAACAGGTACTAATTCACTTAGTGAACAATTTAACCATAAAAAAATGCTAAAACACAATCCGAGAATAGTTGTGTTTTTCCAGTCGAGAAACTTGTGGGTTAATGCATGCCAACAAAAATAACTGTCATTTATTTTAATTTTAATTTTTTCTTTGGTCACCTTTTTTATATTGACTGTGATCAGTGATAAAGGGGTTCCCAGTAACCCCCCCCCCCCCGGCCCCCCCCAAAATACGTAAGTTTTAGTTGTGTGGCTTTTGAGGAGGCCCAAAATGTTAAGAGAATATTAATATCTTTATTTGTGTCCCGAAGATGAACAAAAGTTTCTTTTTTGGGTGAACTATACCTTTATCCTAAGTATTTAATGGAGCTACTCGGTGATAGTCTCATAAATGAATGGATTAGAATTAGATATTGAAAGCCTTAACTGGATTAAAACAATCACGTATCCACCTACGAGTGAAGTAATAGTTTAAAGTTTTCTTGATGATCTGATTTGGTTGTCTTTTGGTTCTAGTTTGCCTCTGCGGTTCTGGATCAACATTGTAAAGAACCCTCAGTTCATCTTCGATGTGCAGGTGTCAGATAATGTGGACGCGGTTCTGTCAGTTATTGCTCAAACATTCATGGACTCCTGCACTACCACAGAGCATAAACTTGGAAGGGTAAGAGACAAACAGAGAAAGGAACAGGAAGCCAGTAGCGTGGAATATTGACATTGCTGAAGATTAAAAACTGATGTTTTTCTTTTTATTCCTGTTATTTATCTAGGATTCACCTATTAATAAGTTGCTGTATGCCAGAGATATCCCTCGCTATAAACAGATGGTTGAACGGTAAAAATACCTTGGACTACTTTACTACTGTTTAGGGCCAGGGTTCCTCAAATCTTGTCCTGGGGGGCCAATGCGCTGCAGAGTTTAGCTCCAACCCTGATCAAACTCAGCTACCTGTGATTTTCTAATGATCCTGAAGACATTGATTAGCATACTCAGGTGTGTTTGATTAGGGTTAGAGCTAAACTCTGCAGGAAAGTGGATCTCGTGGACCAGATTTGAGGATCCCTGGTATAGGCTATATTAGAAAGTCATCTTGTTCTGAATGTCACTGTTTTTCTTAAACAGATATTATGCAGACATCAAGCAGACCATCTCTGCCAGCGATCAGGAGATGAACTCTGCTCTTGCTGAGCTCTCCAGGGTATGTCTGTCATTAGTTTACTTCCTTTCAGTTGTAAAATTGGAATAAGTCATTTTGACTGAAGTGAATTTGTAATGGGTTAGAGATGGGGGGGGTTAGTGTAGCACATACAAATTTTGTTCATAAGATTTACACACTCTACATTTGTTTTGACTGTCAGAATTACTCTGGAGAATTAAATTACCTGGTGGCCCTGCATGAGCTCTATAAGTACATCAACAAATACTACGACCAGGTGAGTCATGACAGGCTAAGATATATTTTAAGACAATGTATACGCTCTTAGGCTAAGACTATACAAAAAGGTTCTGTTTGTTAGCATCAGTTAACTATTATAAGTTAACATGAACTAACAATGTACTTCTACAGCATTAATCTTAATGGTCATTTTAATGTTTACTAATATATTGGGTCACACTTTAGATTGTGGATTCTCACTATTAACTAGCTATTAACTAGGACTTATTTCCCCAGTAAACTCCTAATTTGCTGCTTATTAATAGTTAGTAAGGTAGTTGTTAATTTTAGGTAGGGGTAGAATTAGGGGATCTAAAATATGGTCATGCAAAATAAAGCATTAATTTGTGCTTTGTAAGTACTAGTAAACAGCCAATATGCTAGTAATATGCATGCAAATAAGTAACTAATTAATAGTGAGAATCTGCCCCTAAACTAAAGCGTTACCGAATGCTGAAAAAATACACTACTGTTCACAGGATTGGGGTCGTACCATTGGTTCTTTAAGCATTAATACTTTTTATTCAAAAGGATGCTTATCATATTGTCAATCTTTTTACAGCGGCGTACCCGCTGGGGCATTTAACATTCTTCTGCGTACCCCATCTCTTCCACGTAGACAGCAGTCACACCTTTTCTATTAAAGGGGTTATATGATGTTGCTAAAAAGAGCATTATTTTGTGTATTTGGTGTAATGAAATGTGTTTATGCGGTTTAAGGTTAAAATAACATATTATTTTCCACATACTGTACTTTATTGTTTCTCTTCTATGCCCTGCCTTTCTGAAATGTGTAGATTTTTTACAAAGCTCATCGGTTTGAAAAGCGTGGTGTGCTCTGATTGGTCAGCTATCCGGTGCGTTGTGATTGGCTGAATTCCTCAAGCGTGTGACGGAAATGTTACGTCCCTTACCATATTGTGATGCCTGCGGCAACCACATGTGACGACCCCGGGCTGGACTCCACTTCGTCCATGGTGAAAGCCGATCCGGCGATCGACAGCGCGAAGTTGATGTATTCCCTCAGCGACCAGCACAGATCATCTCCAACCCACCCCCCCCCAGTCCAGGCATGACGAAGCGGATATCGTTCCTCTTTTGGAAGGCCAAACAAAGTTGTTTTCGCTTTCACAACAAAACACAGCTCCTTCACGACATGGCGGCGGTGGCAAAAACAATACTACAGCGTGAATAAAAGTTAGCCTTCTTTCTTTGCGTGAACATTTGGGCGCATTATGCAAATCTTCCCACATCATGACGTAGACATGTGGGGGCGTGTTAGAACGAGCCGTTTTAGGTAGGCGTGGTTGACTCTTAACTTTTATAAAGAATATCTCTTTGGATTTGAGACTTTAGTCTTTGCAACTGTACAGATCTTCTTTTGCACCAAGAGTTGTAACACTCCAAAGAGAAAGGAAAAACTGAAATCGCATATGACCCCTTTAAGGATATTGCCCCTTAAATTATTTACATGCATTTTTTTTTCCTTCATAGAGCACAGATTCTATCCTTAGTAATGGTATCTTATTCATGTTGTATGTACATGTTTTATGCTAACATCCTTTAGTGTATTATATAAAGCATAGTCATCAATGATGGAAATCAAAGTGATACTTGGGAGACTTAAAAATAAACCGCCATAGTGGTGGCAAGTCACCGCTTACTGACCAGGCATCGCGTTTCATTCATTCATTCCGTAACAAAGCAAAATGCTGTAGTTATGAATGGGTTATTAATCACTGGCGCGCTGCGAATCGTTCAAAGCCGCTGGTTCGTTCACTAACGAAACACTGCTGTATGATGCTTGAAGATGATACGGCTTTTGTTGGAACTATTATTTGTTCGTTGCACATAACCCACCTGACAATATTCCGTTTAAAAGTAGGCGACGTTTAAATGTAACATTTCCCTACTATTAACTTTTTTGTTGACTCGTTTGTAAAAATCGGTCACATTTGCATCGTTTGGATATTCAAGAAATTGCCATCTTGCCGTATTTAACGGAAAACAATAACTCGCACCGTGTATGTGTCTGTATCGAAGGAGTTTTAAATCAATTTTCTCAAGTACAGTGAGCTTGCCAATATTTGCTCTTCATGCTTTTAAGTGAAGATCTACTTTAAAGATACTTTGAACAGCAGCGCGATTTGCTAAAGAAGCATATTCAGCGGGCATCCTATCACTTGCACGCTGCTTGTGTGGATGCAGTCCGTTTTGACCGCAAAAAATGAGGTAACCTGATTGGATTTCATGTATTTGACCGTTTACGGCACTTCCATTTTCCTTTTTTTTTTTTTTTTTTTTTTTTTTTTTCCTTGAGACACCTCGCATTTTTGCTTTTCAGAAAGACATTTCGTTTTAATGTTACTTGTTTGGGGAGAATTAAATTAATGCCAAACACCGAATTTTGTTTGCATACACCTTTGGAGACCACTGCAATTCATAAATTAACAGTGACTAGTAAAAAGAATACTGGAAAAATTACCCCTGGTTTCCACAAACTAGTAAGCAGCACCACTGTTTCCACTATATAATGCTAACCAGTCTCTTGCCGTCAGCATATTGAATGATTTTATAAGGATAATGTGCCTCAAACTTTGGCATGACATGGAATTTTGTTTTAAATAATACAATTAATCCAAATATTAACATTTTAAATAATATTAAAATAGAATAACATTTTAAATTGTAGATAATATTTCACAATATTACTGTTTATGTATTTTTGATCAAATCATTCTTAAACTTTTAAAAGTTGGTGTATATTGCTAATGTGTTCATGTTAGCTAATGCATTACAAATGAGACATTGTAAAGTGTTACTACTATTTGTAGAACAATACATTTTTAGAGGCTATTTTCTGCTGCTTCAAAAAATGTGCGTATTTATGCTCTAATTTTATTCCTATATGTGTGTGTTTGTTAGATTATCACTGCCTTAGAGGAAGACACCACCGCACAGAAGATGCAGCTTGGCTACCGGCTTCAACAGATCGCTGCAGCTGTAGAAAATAAAGTGACAGACTTGTGATCATGGACAAAGTAAAGTGAAAGTAATAAGTGTGAAGACACTGATGGGTGGCTATATGAACACATGGTACAGGTACTTTAGGTACAGTATCAATTGCAACACTACCATGTGAAGCAAGTATACACAAAGATCGTGTTCCGTTTAGCTGTATTAAATTGGACTCTACTAAGGAAGATAAATTAAGACCCACAGTGTACTGGATGTTTGGTTTAGAAGGGTGGAGCCTTTAACTTGAATATGGTCTTGGATTTGTTTGGTTGGTGTTTTTATATGGAATATGGTTATTCCCATTTCAGTCCTTTTCATTTTAAAAAGCCTGGATGCCTTGTTGAGTTCATGAATACATTATACTCCCAGTGGAGGGATTTTTTTCTGCAGGATTAACATGAAAACCACGTATACATGCTCAAACTCTTGCTTGGTCATGGCCTTACAACAGAACAACATTAGATGTTCTGTACTCTGTCTACCTCCTCGCTTTGTATCTACCAGTGTGTTTATGTAAAAATGTCTTGTGGCTGTAGTAATTTTGTAACATTTGAATGTGATTCAGCATTTGCAAAGTTGCTAAAACTGTCAAAAACATACCACGACTGACTGAAGTAAAATGTTATAGAACATTTTCAGCTCATTAGCATATTGTAAATTGTCATAATGTTCAGTAAGTGTCACTGGAAAGTACAGTATGTAAGAGTCTGTTTTGTTAACTTTTTTAAATGTATAAATATTTACTAGTAAGACCAAGTCTAGCAGACTTGTTACATACAGTATAGTGTCATTGTTTCAACTAGTCAGGTCAAATAATGAGTTAGGCCAAATGTTTATTTTTTTTTTTTTTTTTTTTTGATTAATTTTAATCTGCTGGTGTCTTTTTAAGCCTTTCTTTTTATTTGAGGTGCCAACATAGGATTGAATGAATTGATCATCTCTTACCACATCCTCTAACATTTCATCAATATGGAATTTTAAAGACTGACACTTTTATGTAGGTACATTTAAAGGATAGAAATCTCTAGCCTTCATGTGAGAAAATATGATCTGTATTGTATGTAAAGTTGTGCTCAAATATATTAGTGCTGGTCCACTGTATAGGTAAATAGACCACTCACTTGCAATTAATTTCTTTTGATCAAAGACTGTTCTCAAACACTGAATTATCACAAAAATGTGAGATAAATAGAAATTGTCAGAGAAAAGATGTGACTGTCATATTTACTAATATTTTTAGTGTAGTACAATGTAAATAATGACTGAATTGTTACGTAGCTTCTTAGCAAATTCAAAAAGAGTAAATTATTATAAGACTTATAAACTGTTCTTTAAAAGAGGTTTAACAATCAGCTTACAAGTTTAATGTTAAGCTGTTCTATAGGTTTTTGGGTCTGAATGTATGTGAATTATGGGAATACAAATGAACGATTACTTGATACAGTGTCTTTTCCATAACATCACATGAAAACTAAAGTGATTGTGTTGGGCGTTCAAGGTGAACTTGATGGCATCAGTTTAATAATTAGGATAAATAAAGTTTAAATTTGGAGAGCTCTGCCAGTCTCTGTTCTTCTTGGTTCTTAAAACTCATTTGGTATTAAAAATGTTTATTAGGACTAGTCTGACATTCATTTCTCGTATTGTCTTTTAATTAAGCAGTTATCTTTTGAGAATGACACTTTGCATAACTGCCCACTGAATGCTTATAAAATACAATGCATCCTTCCTTCGTTAGACTTTGACAAGCATGAAACTGCACTTTCTCAAAGAATCCTGCTGAAGATATTTCAGAGTATCTTGGTATTCTCTATGGGTGTTTCAACAGTATGCAGGTGCCAATTCTGTTTAGCGTAGCTTATTTTAGAAAAATTTCTAAACATTTCATTTTGTGACATAAAAAGACATTATATCACGTGTGATATAAAAAGTACAAGTGTACATTTAAATGTATTAAGATACTGTCGGCTTACAGCAAGAAGATCCCCAATTTAAGCCCAAGGTTGAGCCGGGAGTCCTTTTTGTATGAAGTTTGTATGTTCTCTCAGTGTTTGCATAGATGTTGTCCGTTGACTCCAGGTTCCACAGTTCAAAGTCAAACAGGTTAGGTGAATTGGAGAATATGGATTGCCCTTCTTTGTGAATGTGTGTCTTTGTACGTTAGCTCTGTGATGGACTGGTTACCTGTCAAGGGTGTATCCCTGCCTTCCGCCTGAGACACTGGAATGTACTCCCGTGACCCTACATAGGGGAAATGTCATAAGAAAGTTGAACCATACCTTGCTCCTACAGAGCTACAATCCTGCAGATTTCAGCTCCTACCACAATCAAACACACACAATCCAGCTAATCATGGAGTTGAGGGGAACTTGAAAATTCTATCAATAAGTAGCCCTTCTTGGTAAAATATTTGGGCACGTCTAATTTACATACACTACCAACATAGTAACAATGCAAAGCTGGTTGAAAATTGGTGAACTAAACTTATCCTTATCCCTGAACCTAAAGGTATGTTTAAACCTGTATGAATTGATATCTTCTGTGGAACAAAAAATACAGTATTTGTTTTGTTTTTTTCGTCCAGACAAAGTCAATGGGGTCCAATGTTGTGTTGGACCCCACTGTTCTTCCAAAATATCTGTTCAATACAATACAAATATCTGTTCTGCAGAAGAGATTCTTGCATGGCCAAGAAATTGGACAGAGGGTGTTAAATGATTCTAAACAGTGACTTAACTATTCCTTTCATGATATATATATATAATATATATATATTATTATAAACTCCAGGACAAAATCATACTGTAAAAACACATTTACACATTACAAAAGCATTATACAGAAAAGTGTAACAAGAAAAAAAACAAACACTGCCTCCACCTTTTGGTTTTCTGCCACCACCTTTATAGGTGCTAGCCACCAGCCTACGGTGATGGAGTGTGGAAGAGAAAATGAGATTTCCTTCACCTAATCCCTATTTGTAATTTTTTTAATCCACTATTTCAATAATCTCATACTGCATTCATTTGTTTTTCCCTACATTTACCAGTGGTTGTCTCATTCAGTCCTCACCGCTCTGCACCTTTGTATGTATCTCTTATCACTCAGACTTGTGTTCTCTTCGACCGGTACTTCGTGGATTTCACAGATTTCTGCCATGATTCCAGCCGAGCCTGGGAGCGTATGTTGTGAATGGTCTGGTCCTTCGATGAACGTTAACCGAGTCCTGACTCTCTGTGGTCATTAAAAATCCCTTGGCACTTCTCGTAAAGAGTAGGGGTATAACCAGGCCAATTTGCCCCCCTGGCCTTTGTCAATCATGGTCTCCTAATAATCCCCAACCACTTGATTGGCTCTATGACTCTCTCTCCTCTCCACCTGTAGCTGGTGTGTGGTGAGCGCACTGGCGCCGCTGTCCTGTGGCTGCCGTCGCATCATCCAAGTGGATGCTGCACACTGGTGGTGGTTGAGGAGAGACCCCCCATATGATTGTAAAGCGCTTTGGGTGTACAACAATACACAATAAAGCGCTATATAAATGCATCATTCATTCATTCATAATGAGATAATATTACAGTTCTATGATTCAAGTAAATTCTGCGTTAATGGGATAGCGCTTCCTATTGGCTGCGCGGATGGCACTATTGCCCACTGAGTTCGAACAGTCTGCAGCAGAGCTATGGAGAATGCTACTTATGTATGTAACTGTGGTTTTGGGAATTCCGGATGACCACCATAGGCGGTGCTTAAGTACTAGTGGATTATCGCAGCGCCAACTCGATAGTTTGATATAATATACCAAAAAAGTCACGTGGTGACGTAGGCCGGCCTCAAGTAAAATAGACATACTAGCTCAGCCTTCGGTTTCACAGAACCACTGTTTTATACGTAACTAGTGTTCTATTTCATTCCTCCTGGCCGCCAGAGGTGGTGCTTAAGCACTAGTTGATTACTCCTACCAACATAGTCATGAGGAATGCCACTCACCTGAAATAATTCAAGGTTTCTCCTGAAGAACTGCTGAACTGACAGCATGAGGGGTAGCAACGTTGAGTTTGTAGAAGCAGGCAAATGTACATGGGGAAGCCCAAGTGGCAGCAGCACAGATATCCGCCATTGAGACTCCTCTGAAAGCAATCCTCTGGCAACCAACGCAT
This sequence comes from Sinocyclocheilus anophthalmus, assembly GCA_018155175.1. Classification (NCBI taxonomy): domain Eukaryota; kingdom Metazoa; phylum Chordata; class Actinopteri; order Cypriniformes; family Cyprinidae; genus Sinocyclocheilus; species Sinocyclocheilus anophthalmus. The sequence goes on along the minus strand of JADLZN010002087.1, from coordinate 9,494 downwards.
TCATAACTTGCTAACAAACCGCTGTACTAATTTACCCTTAGCAAAAAAAAAAAAAAGAAGCAACTGCCACAAACAAAAAGTTTTAACGATAGCCAGTTCAGGTCAGCTGTCTGCAAAGGCTCTAATGGTGGCAGACAGACAAAATCAAGAACAAGTTTCAAATCCCATCAAGGAAAATATGGGTTACGGGCCGGTCTCAGTCATCTTGCACCCTTCAAAAAACTGCACACAAGAGTATGAGAACCAAGAGAAGGACCATTAACCAGAACATGATGCGTAGAAATGGCCGCAACATATACCTTCAGTGTGGAGGCTGCTTTGCCTGAATTCAAAAGATGCTGCAAAAAACTGAGAACTCCAGGAACTTCATCCCCTGGGTGCAGACAATCCCTTGACAGAGCATCCGCTATCTGATTGCTTGATCCCGGGAGGTGAACTGCCCTCAATGATGCTAGTCGAGGAAGAGACCAAGTGAGTATCTTGTGGGTGAGATGCAGGGACCTGAAGGACTTTGTTCCACCCTGATGGTGTTGTCGGACCGAATGAGGACATGACGGCCTGCCAGAACTGGTAAGAAATGCTGCAGGGCTAGGAAAACTGCTTGCAATTTCAGGAGATTGATATGGTCCATGGTCCATGGTCTTAAGTAAGGCAGGATTTGCATCCATCTGGACCACAGCGGATGTAGAGCTGCAGTCATGCACCTCGTGAAGACACGAGGGGCCAAAGACAGGCCGAACGGTAGGACCTTTAATTGGTAGGCCTGGTTCTTGAAACTGAATCAAAGAAATTTCCTGTGGTGAGGAGCAATCAGAACATGAAAGTAAGCATCTTTAAAATCTATGCTTGTGAACCAATCTTCCTTTGTGACTGAATAAAGAAAGTCGGCTGCACGTAACATCCGAAAGGGAAGAGTTTTCAGGAACAAGTTTAGATGTCTCAAGTCTCGAACTGGCCTGGACGGCGTCGAAACTGCTGAGTATACCCCTTGCTCAATGTAATCCAAACCCATGGATCTACAGTCATCTCCCTCTAGTACTGCAGGGTTAGACTCGAAAAATGATTGACCACCAGCCCAATGACTTCAAGCTTTGTGGGTGTGACTTTTAACAGCTGATGAGGTCGAAAACCTTGAGTGTCCTCATTGGCACAGGGCCTCTGTAACCCTTAAGGTTGTGGTGTAGAACGCTGGTGGAATCGTTGCTCTGGTATCGCAAAACGATGATGAGCCTGAATGCCCGGCACCTTAAAAACAGGATTGCTCTGAGTCAATTGACGAGTGGCCTCAGACAACTTTAATCTTTTTTCCAGAAGCTCTGGGACATTAGGTCCAAATAGGTGACCAGGAACAATTGGGAGGTCTTGTAGTGTTTTTTTACAATCGTCTGGCAGTTTCGGCGAGCCACACTTGCCGGCGAGCTGCCAGAAGCGTGGCTGTAAGAGTACCCAGTTCACGGGTGACATGGCCCATAGCCAAAAGAGCAGTTTGATGGAATTGCGAAACTGAGGGGTCCACATTTGCTGATTCGAGTGTGCTAGTTGTGGTGAGGAGTAATTGACATTTATTGTGTTCTCAGCATGAGTTGTATATGCTGTAGACTCATATGCCTTTTTGAGTAACGAGTCTGTGCGACCACACTGAGTACTGGGGCAACGCACACTGCCTCGCCCGGCCTCATCAGGTGATACCACGAGGGCAGCGACGGGTTGCTCTATTTCTGAAGCACGGCCAACCCCAAAGGTATCTGCATCCGCCATAGATGCCAGTGTACAGGCAGTCTTTGACCGCCGTTTGGGTGAAGTAGACCCTATCAGGGAGTTTGAAAATTCTGCAACAAAATCCTTGCATGGTGGCATAACAAAGTTAGACCCAGCTGAAAACTGTCTAAAAAAGACGTTGGACTGGGCTGGCTGCACTGGCAAGTTATCCAGCCCTAAACAAGCAACTGCCATCTGTAGCATAGCTAAGGTATCATCCAAGGCGGTACGAGTTAGTCCCCGAGAGAATCGAATCAGCTAAACCACCCGGCATCGGAAAAAGCATTCCTCCTGGGGAAAGAAATTGTGCGCAACAGCTAGGCTTCAATTGCCTGGAAAATTGAGTCAACACACTTGTAGAGAGCACATCAATGTCAGTGCGAGATAGAGAAGAGGAACTGAAAGGTTTGTTATCCATTCTTTTAGAACCCTCTTCATCTGCCTTTGTGATAGCTCCAGGTGAAGCAGGCATAACAGGCTGGAGCGTCTGAAGAAGGTGTTTTATCTCTGACATCTCAGACAACAGGACAGCAACCGTCTTCGTTCTGGGACGTTTCTTTCTTAGATGGGGGAGCATCGGCAGCCGCAAATGCACCACGTTTCCGATTCCGTGTGGTGTTCCCCCAAGTCTTACTGTGGATTTGGTGTCCAATTTGGCGAGACGCAGCCATCTCTCTGACATGGGTAAAAGGCTACAGTGTAAATTAGTATTTCTACTCCTCATCGGCCTCATCGGAGCTGTTGGCAATCTGCGTTTTCTTGCGTGGCATGCTTTCTGATTACCTCAAAAAGTAGTTATTTATACTCATAATGGAAAACGCCAGACATGAGCGTGCTAAAATTATAATATGCGGTTTGTAGTAGTAGGAAACTCAACAAAGAGACACTACTGCTTAATTACACAGCCTCCCTTCAAGCCGCCATCTTAAAAACCCCCTAGTAGTTCTAAAACCTCCCCCTAAAAATTTTAAAAACAGACTGTGTCACTTTATCTACGATTCGCAAGCACATATAATCTAAATGATTCCAGATCCCCCTCTGGTGGTTTTTATTCCCCTTCCATCTGCATGGAGTAAGATCCACTATTTGCGAAAACTTAATATATGAAGAGTTTTGTTCCTCAGCTATACGTGATTTAAACACAGAGGGTTGTTTTTGTGATGGGAATTGACTGACTGTTCCTTGACTGGTATTGTATAAGCTGCTTGTGTTGTATACGCACCTTCTGTGAAAATTAATTTCCTCTCTGAGGACAAATAAATTATCTCTCTCTAAACACAGGTCCGTGAGAGCCTCTCTCAAATGCTGAATTCCCAAGCAGGACGGACAAACATTGTGGCCGTCGTCAGGTAGAAGAATATTAGGGCACAGGTTACATGTTAATGGGAATCCAGTAACGATAGAACCGTGAGCCATGACCACCGCAATAACGGACAACTGGCCGTCAGATTGCACCGAGGAATACAAGGTATCAAGAAAACTCCCTGGAAAATAGCAGGAAAACAATCGGCCTATCAGCGTATAAAAAACACTAGCCACCAGATAGAACCGCAAAGCATGAAGAGTGTCTCAAGATTCTTCAAGTGATAAGGTTAGCGGGGAACTGCCAACATATAAGCATGGCAAAACACTAGCCTCCGGCTAGCACCAAGAATCACAAGGTGTTTCACCGAAATCATACATAAAAGTGTTAAATAGCGGGGGACCATCACTATACCAACACCGAAAAATACTAGCCACTAGATAGCACCGAGTGGCACGAGGTGTTTCACTGAATCCGTATAAGATAAAAAATGACGGGGAACCATCAATGTACCAGCTTGGAAAAAAAACCCCACTAGCCACCGGATAGCACCAAGATGGCACAAGTGTTGCACAATTTTATGTAAGATGAAAAAACTGAGCAGGGAACCGTCAGCAAATTGATCGGTTACACTAACCACCGGATAGTACCGAGAAGCACTAAGTGTTATCGATATATCAACAAATATATCCAACAAAAACAAAAAACTCACCAAAACTCCTTATGAGCACGCGGTTACAGCTCTTGTAAGCTGCACTTGACAGCGTGGAAATCGATTGAAGAATGACCTATCACAGACAAGCGAGAAAGCAAAAGAGACCGGAGGGTGAGCTAAGTGTGTCTATTATACTTGAGGCTCAGCCTATGTCACCACGTGACTTTTTTGGTATATTATCTCGACCTATCGAGCTGGCGCTGCGATAATCCACTAGTGCTTAAGCATCGCCTCTGGTGGTCAGGAGGAATGAAACAGAACTATAACATCACCGAGCCTTCCATTTTGTATTTTACTGCTCTGTGTGCAGGCATCAAATAAATTCCAATATCATCCACATTCAGAGTGCTTGTCCTGTTGAAGGGTGGGACCGGGTCAGATAACATAAGACACATTGTTCCTTTGTTTTCAAAGGGCAATAAATAGAATTTTATGAATTGGATTTAATTTGTAATTATTACAAGGTATATTAAGTTCACTCACACTTGCCTCTAGTAATTATTGTCTGGGTGTGAAGACGCTGCAGGCACGGAGTGGTTGCCCAATCCGCGAATGAATGTTTCCAATAATTCACTTTAAGATTTCCCGTGCTACGACGTAGGGAGGCATGACACATGGATGAACCTTGTCACTCGGACAGTGCATTCATGGATCTATTTTCTAACGAGCTGGTTATGTCTGAATCGGTGCACGAATAAAAGAGACATCAAATTCGCAGCGTTGTTATGGGAGACTGGACATTGAAACCACTAATTTAGACCATCATTTAGATATTACCCTGTGAAAAAACAGCATATGCCTGGTTAGGTATTTTTGAAGCCTGACTGCTTGGTTTTGACTGGTTTAAACTGGTCTGTGCTGTTCCTCAGCAACTAGCTCCTGCTCAAACCAGATTAGGACCACAGGACTATCTTAAACCAGCTCAAACCAGCAGTCATGCTTCAAAACATGCCTAACCAGCATATGCTGGGGTTTTTTAGGCCTACTTATTGTGAATTCTTTATTTCCTCAAGATTGCAATTCTTCTTTAAGACTCTTCCTTTCTCTTTCATATGCATTACATATCATCAAATCATGCTCCAATGTCTCTATTAAGCATCACTTTAACATGTATTATGCTTCCCTGTAATGTGTAATGTATGGCTAGGATTTGAATGTCCTGTTCGTAGATGTGTGGAAATGACTTGTTCCCTTCTGGTTATGTTATGAATGATTTTTCTTTATGCTCCTTTGTACCTTATGATAATGCCGACCTGTTTGACTTGAGTTTCAATATGTCTGCCATTTCATATCGCATGCTTCTAATATATTTTTCTACTGTTCTGCTGAGTGAAATATTTATACTTGGATTGTCCATCTTTAAGGATTCTTTGGCCATTTTATCTACCTTCTCATTACCCTAAATTCCCATGTGTTCTGGTATCCACAGAAAATTAGTTATTATTCCTATCTGTTTTATACTGTAAAATGTAATCATGATTTCTGATCAAATGTCACCTCTATTTGTTTCCAATGATTGTAAATTCATAAGAACTGCCATTGAGTCAGAACCAGGGTTTGAAATTAACACCCACCAACCCGCCAAATGCTGCTCCAAATCAGCTGTGGCGGTTAATGTTGTCAAATCACTAGCCAATTTGGCAGGTTACTTTTCTTCACTCATTAAATTCTTGGGGAAGTTAATGTGAGCCAAATCTGCACAGATTTAGCGCAAATACTGCACTCGTGAGTCATAATGATAATATTAAATACAACCTAATTGCACATCATACCTAGCTTACTTGAACATACCCTACCCTTCAATACTCAACAAATAATGGCGTGCTGGTTTCCTTTGCATTGAAGCAATAGGGGAGGGGGGGGGATAGTAGCGAAGACGCAAAATGATGTAAAACTCAGACACTCTGTGATTTTCTTACTGTCCAGCTGAACTCTCCTGATATCATGCACTTTGATCCCACCAACGTCTTAAATTTAGATATATCAAATTTAAGGCCATAAAAGTCTTAAATTGTACAACAAAGTTTTAATTATGATTTCAAGAGGTCATAAATTTGGGGACGGAAATACAAGAATTGCAATATAGCTTAATGTGATGATTAAACTTCCCAAATTTATATAGCGCTGACTTTTTCTATTTTTTTTTTTTTTTTTATTTTTTTTGTCTTTTTTATTACTTTTTTTGTATTATATTTTTTTTTTTTTTTTTTGTGTCAAGCTGTACATCCCGTTCCAGGGGTAGGGGAACTGCTATATTCTGCCGATCCAAAAGCGCCACCTGCTGGCAGAGGATGAATGTGCATGTTCAGTAAGCCCTTCTGCTGTTTTTGTGCAGACCATTGCGAAAATCGACCCATATTTTTATGCAGCAAACACTCAGTTAAATGGAACTGGTGGAATAATGCATTAAAAATGCATACAAATATAAACAATTAAGACATTAAGATATATTTATATGTTATTAAATTAAATAATTGATTGGTAATAATTGTTTAAATAAATGTAATAATTTATACTTTTGACTAGTCTCTTTCCTTAAAAATTATTTAAAGGCTGAAAACTTTTTGCTTGGGAAACCTGTAACTGAACAGTATATCGGGTATTAATGTAATTTTTGCAGGTCTTAAAAGGTCTTAAAACTTCTTAAAGGTATTATTCAGATATTCCAGATTTGTATTAATAGATTTGTATAGGAAGCTGTGACGCAAGATTAAGCTGGGTTATTTCCATGTTTTTTTTTTGTGCTTTTGAAGAATTGCCTAACGTACAAATTTAGCAGCCCATTGGGCGGGTAGTTGAAAGTTAATTTCAAACCCTGGTCAAAACATATTATTACTTGATCTGTTCTTACTTCATAAACCCAGCCTAATGACATTAGGATTGCTATCATTTTATCAAATTAATCCCATCCCCCACTTTCATAATTTTCTCACATTTAAGTCAACTTCAGGCTGACTAGTAACTAGGGCTGCATTTGCCACCTCTACGATTTACAACTTAGCTTACAATGCTTTTGAGAAACGCACCAGTGTGCTATTAGTACTACAACCTACTGAGCAATAACTGTGATTTATACCAGTTTCTTAACAAACACCCCTTTAAGACTTCGTCGTCTGTGCTTTTAAAGCTGTTAAATTGATGAATACCAGCGACCTCAAGCGTTTTCCACCGAGTTTGTATTTCTTTTTCATTTGTTTGGCGCAAGCCGCTAGTAGGAAGATGAATGCTTAACGCCTGGGCAGTCTTTGCTGCGGTGTGCAGCCAGGTGGCTATAGTTTTTTTTATTAAATCATTTCGTTTGAACGCTTCAAAACGAAAGGAAGAATCTTAATGTTATTATTTTACATTTCCGTTTAAACAAGGCGCTTTGTAGCGCAGATGACCCGGAAATGTAACCGACATGACACATGAACTTGGTTTATACGGTAATGTTTAGTTCACGTTTTGCGCCGAAATCTATTGTTGCAACAAATGAATTAAAACTACAAGCAGCATTTGGAAATAAAAGGTTCAAAATAATCCCATATCACAAATGACTATGTCAATTTGAGAGTGAAAAGACGAAAACAATCGCTCGTGAAGAAGCTCACAGTCTCATTGGGTGATAATCGCTCGGTCAGTAGTGCAGTAAAGCAGGTAAGTGCCACTATCCTTAACACCCTAAACTACAGAATACGATTGTCCTGAGCTACTTTCAGTTAGATTGTTAAAAATGCCCAGAATGTGTGGCAGTACTGGCATTAGCAGCACAAGCAGCTACAAACTTTGGGTAGCTTGAAAATATTAATACATTTTACCCACATTCTGATGTTTTTATACGGATTTGAAGGTGTCGCAGTGAAATACATTGCGTTCATTTGCATCCAAACGTCAGTATGATCCAACCTACAGCTTATTTCTATATCAAAGAGCGTTAGTGAGCCCCACTATAATCCCAACACTGTATACGAATAGGCTGTGCTATCTTCAGTTAAAACGTGACGGTATATATTAGAATACATTATGTTAATAAGGGATTTATAATGTGCATGTCTATATTTTAGAAATGGAGTCCCAGCAGGAAGTGAACCCTGTATTCCTGCAGCAGCTCAGAGAGTTGGACATACCTGAGGAGGCAGCCAAGCAGGTACACAGCACTAAAAATACCACAAACCTGCTTACAATGAATGAAGTGACATTATATTTGCAGTATTGGTTGACTTTACAGTGTTTGTTTCTCATAGTAGATATCAAAATATAGTGCACCCATTTTGAGAACCAGAACTGTTTGTATACTGGATATTATGGTTTGACTTACCTTGATGAGTTTGTTAAGTTTGTTACGGTAGCAGAATCTGACATACATAAAAGCTGTTCATGTTATGTCATGGTTTTTGGAGTGAGATGCTTTTATTGATCTTTTACAGGCACTCTTGCACACACAGAATGTGTCTGCGGAGGAAGCTGCAATGTACTACTTCAACAAACTAGAGAACGAGGTACATTTCAAGTAGTTTAATGTTACGTTGAATACAGCTTTGTCTGTAGGGCTTCTTGGATATGACAAACCACTGGTTTAGGAGAGTTAATACTGCAATTCAATGTTGTTGCCATGCCTGAAACTGTGCAGTGTGTACATGGCAACTGGTCCTCTTCTCCACTACCCCCCCTTCATCCCCCCCCCTCCTTTCCTCTCCCTCTTAGCAGCATGAAAAACAAAACTTTTATTCAAATAGTGAATAGATTATATACAGAAAGTGAGCAAAGAGCACTTCTTTTATAATCCCTGAATCTATAACTCACCTGTTCTGTGCTCTGATGAAAACTCCTGTTCATAAACAGTGAAGCTGTCTACCTCTACAACACACGTATCCCCCCCCCCCCTATTTACATTTTTGTCCTATACCTTCTTTTTTGGTTTAAAGGGGAATGGATGTAAATTCACTCTCTTGGACATAGGTGTTTTCATATACATTGGTGGTCCTAGCCCATGTATGTTGGACCCCCAAACACCACCTACATGATGAAACTCTATCACTACTTTTTTGTAATCCCCCCCCACACAAATCGAACCGTCTCAATAATCAAGATGATCTGTTTGCATTTTATGCGCAATGACACATATGCTAAGACCCGCCAATGGCCGCTGAGGACTGTCCCGCTTTTAGCATATCATAAGCGGTTGTATGCTGTCCTCCATTTTCTCCGTGCTCGAGCAGCTGTAGCGACAACAATGCAATGCAGGTTTTTTGTAGTTGGATGTAAAAGTGAACAAAACAGTCTTCATTTTCTCCCGACAACAGAGCCACTGAGGATGCAGTGGATTAGTTTAGTGTTATTGTTCAGACCGGAGAGGATTATGACAAAGACTATAGAAAAATTGACTTTGATATGACTGTTAAGATGATCAGATTAAACCAGTTATTTTTGAATAATCGACTCTGGGCTTGGAATAGGCTTATTTCTTTATTTGAATGACTTTGATATAACACTAAGCAATACAAACATTTCTGGTCATTTTTTTTTTATTCCATTATCTGTATTGTGGTCAAACCCACACGCAGCGCGGCCTGTTCCTACAGTATAAAGCCTGGAATTTACCCCAGAAGAAGAACATGATGCAACACGTGCCTTGATTCAGCTAAAGATATAATTTCTGACGAGTAAATAATTAATTCTTAAAATCAAATGAAAGCGGCCTCTTAAGGCCGCCCACGCATGCAAAACAAATATTAAGCA